>OX104024.1:5360665-5564285 GCA_944470205.2 Schistosoma margrebowiei
AATGGAGTCCCTCCAGGGGCTACTGCCGGTCCCAAGTCCAGATAAAGGAGGAGGGTTGGGCATGGGGTTAGCGACCCCATACCGTAGAAAACTAACTCGCTAAAAACGCTAACCAGAAAAAATTATATACTACTAATACCATTATTTTATCATTAGCTTTCTTCGATATGATGCATTTTTAGTCTCTCTTCTCTCTCTTACGCGTTACTCCTCGTGAAGGAGTAAAGGCCGCCCACCAGTATTGTCCACTTAACCCTGTCCTGGGCAATCCTTCCTAGCTCATTCCAGTTGTTAGGGTGGAGTTTTATGGACTTTTAGTACAATATAGAATTCTCAATACAGAGTATTGCAACAAATTTCCATTTCTTAATGGTTCATTGATTCTGACGATAAATATTGATTGATCTCCACAGTTAGAAGTTAGGCATCCAGTCAATCGACATCAAATTACTGTATATTCATTTCGATGTATATTGCCAACCACTTCGATATATTTTATTGTACTTCTGTTTTGTAACTTGTACAGTGAAAGGTCGTGAACTTTTCACAAACTCACCTGAATAGACTATGAGACTAATAGGCATAATGATGTGTTAAAATAAACAAAAAAAACCCAGATAACTTGTTGAAATATCTGAAGTTTGCGCTAATGATGTCATTCAGAAGAACAAAGAAAACTTCACGACTAAACCATCCAACTCAGAGAACAAAGCTCTATCAAGATAGATAACAGGAACAGGTAACCTGGATATTCAAACAGGCCTCCTTACATGTATTATTATTATGTGTTTTGCAATCTGACCAATTGTTTCATCATTTTAATAAACTATAATATACCCTTTTTAACATTTTGTTTTCCTATTTTCATAAACATAAAAGTCATCATTTAACAGTTCTACAATTGAATGAATGATCATGATCATGTGTCATATATCGTATTGTCAACATTTAAGTACCACTTTACTTGATCATATGAATTACATTTAACTTTTCATTTTAATAATTTTCCACAGATTGAAATCATGAGTCACTTGAAGCTAGACCACCATGGGAAATCTGGGAGCACTGGACGGCCGTTTCGTCCTATTGTGGGACTCCTCAGCAGTGCGTATCCACGATCCCGCACTCCGCGAGATTCAAACCCAGGACCTATCAGTCTCGCACCAGGAGCTTAACCAACTATACCACTAAGCAGGCATCCAACGGTGTTAATGTCTAACTTCAACCAATCTACGAAGTTACGCCACCGTATACCATTGTCTTCAGTGAGCTGATATCTCACAACAGACCTGATTGAACTCGACTGGTAACATCTTCTCACTAGAACTCCAGGAGTATCTGTTGAAGTCAGTCACTAGTGAGCAGATGATTATTAACAGAAAGGGTTTGTGGAGATTTTTATAAATTTCACAGATTGAAACCATGAGTCAATTGAAGCTAGACCACCATTGAAAACCTGGAAGCACTGGACAGCCGTTTCGTTCTAGTATGGGACTTCAATTGACTTATGATTTAAATTTAAATTTCTAAAAATCTGCACAAACCCCTTTTGTCAATAATTTTTGTTAGTTACCCTGTTAAATTCCATATCTACTTACTATCTTGTCGGGTTTATATGAAATAATTAAACCAATAGGAACCTACCTGCCAAGATTATATAGATTACCAAAGATACACAAACTAAGGATCCAACTAAAATCAATTTTAGATATGCACAACTCTCTTTATCATACTATAGCTAAATGGTTGGTAACTATATTGAAACGTCTCTATAAAAAAATCTTGTAAAATATAGTGTTATGGATGTATTCCAATATGTTGACAACATCAAAAACGTTCCACCCATAGAGACAGTAGAATATACATGTGAACAATTGAGTGAAAATGAAATTGAAACTATAGTTCCTATCAATGTCATGAAAGAGTTATGACTGAAATGCACCATGAATGTGAATTCCATGTTCAACGGTGAAATATCTAGACAATAGGTTCACCATTGCGCCCCTATATTTTTATAGTCAAACTAGAAAATGGTCCACTAAAAAAAGATTGTTCAAAAATTCATAATTTACTGTCAATATATGGATGATACATTCATCCTCTAAAAAGATAATACATTATAGAAAGAAGTTCTTAGGCAGTTTAATGAAGTGCATCTAGCCATTCTGAAGAAGTGAGTTATAGTAGATTAGCCTTTTTGGACGAGCTCTTAACTACGAAAGCTGATAGATCATTAAACAGGAAAAATACCTGGACAAGGCAGTACACACATTTCCTCAGCTTTTTACCTCCGTAGTACGAAAGAAACTTGACCAAAACTATTAGTTACCGAATACGAACTATATGTTCTACAGATATAGTTGAAAAAGAGCTAAGAACCTTGCGTAATGCTCTTAGGGAGAACGGATATCTTAGAAAGTTTATAATTAGGCGAAATACAAACGCTGAATAAGAAATCCCTATTCATGCGCCTACATATCAGAGGGGACGCGGCTAGCGAAATATTAACTCAGAGATTACGGGAAACAATCTAAAAAAATTTTCAACGCCCGAGAACTACGATTAGTGTTTTCTACGCGCCCAACAGTGACGCCAAAGTTGAAAGATGAAGTACCTAGAATGACCACCTTATTTTGTATTTATCAGTTCGACTGTTCCTGCAGAACAAGTCATATTGATCGAGCTTCTAGGAATTTACATTGTCATGCTGGTGAGCACCTCCCAGTGTGTCTCAGCAAAGGTCTGATGAAGATATTGTCCAATTTAGTGCGAATCGCTCATAGTGCCAGTATAAATCAATCCTTTTCAATTATTTATCAGGTCATTAATTTCCTGCCAAGGCTTGAGGGACTTAAAGTCTTTCAAGTGGCTGAAACAGTAGCCATCTGGATGAAGAAACCGGAGCTATACGTATAAAAGAAATATCTTCGACCGCTTCTCCTCCCCTGGCCAACCTCAAGGCCAATTAATCAATAGCAATCTTAGCTATTGAATGACCTAATTTGACTGTTGTACTTAAGACCAATCATTCTCTGTTCTCGCTCTCTCCTCTTTGAGCTTCTTGACCTACTGCCGCCAGACATTTCACTTCTGATAGATGATATATGCTACTTATATCCATCGACATCAGTAGCACACACTACACTATGACTCAATGGTCGTTTCATTTACTGTAGACAAGTTTAATGCTTCTGAAATCTATATTTCACAATTTTTTAATCGACATGTAATGTAAAATTCTAGCGAAAAATACGACGAGACGCACTTTGGTGGTACAAATGTAAATAGGTACAGAATAGGAAAAGTGCCTATACCTGTGGTCCAGTTTCACAAGGATCTTGAGGTAACAGTGCGTCATGATGTTGAGACCACAGCTCACTACTGGGAGGTTGCAGCTACAGGGTTTAGAACCCTATGGGTTCTAAGACGGACATTCACCAAGTTAGATAGTGCCATGTTGACTACAGTATACAAAACCTTAGTGAGAACTAAACTTGAGAACTGTGTTCAGACTGTAGGCCCCTGCTTAAAAGGAGACTCAGATATCCTGGAAAAAGTACAGAAGGCAGCTGCCCGTACAGTTCGCAGGACTCCAGGATTTATCATACAAAGAGCGGCATGAAAACCTAGACCTCTTTACACTGTCATACCACAGATTAAGAGGTGATCTGATTTTCACGTTTAGGATACTAAGAAATGATTTTGAACCTAATGTATCTTCTTTTTCTTCCCACTAGATCTGAGCATCTCAGAGGATATAGCAGGTGAGTAGAAAAGCCAAGGACGAAAAAAATACCCATGACATACAAGTTTTCACACCGAGTCATCAATTCTTGTAACCTGTTACCCGAAGCAATAGTATCCGCACCTTCAATTGACTCATTCAAGAGAAGACTAGACACTCACAGAATCATAGGCTGTTGACCTTCTGTCCGTACCACAGAAATCTGAATCTGAAGTGAGTAATAACAGTACATTTTTAACTGTCAGGTATTGAAATTACTATGATTTAGAAAATACTTTCACGTGTGATGATACATTTCACTTGTAAATACAGCGAAAGTTCGGTAATAAGGACGAGTTTAAAATAATTGTGATTCATTTCCAGTTAGTTCCTAGCCAATCAGAAAACAGCTTTCATAAATAGATATATTTCGAAATAGAATTTTAAGCATTTTCATACTGTTCCTAGTTAGATTTGAGCATTCACGGGCAGGATTGGACAACTGTTTCGTTCTAGTATGGGGTTTGTTAACAGTGCTCGTACACGACCTAACCAAGGATCGAACTCTAGATATTCAAGCATGATATCATGTGAGTTATTTCCAAACTATAAGCATACTAATACTATTTCTCAAAGTGATGAGGCTTTATTAGTTTCAAATATGAAAAACATTTTGTCAAAATGGAATCTGAGCAACATTACGGATTAGAAAAATATGAAACTGATCTCAACTAAGTGATCAATAAATGTTACCACCTCAGTCTTAAAGGAGGTTGTTGTGGACTGAATGACTTAATGGTAACATCTCAAACTGTGAGATTTGTTAACCCTAGTTCTCATCCCATAGGAAACATCACTTAACAGCTTGAAACTCGCATACGCATTTTATCAAAACTACTATATGGTCAAATAGTTGTAATTTACATATAACTCACATACTACTTAATCCAATCTATATTCGTAATCAGTCAACATGACAAATATTAAACATACCATGGCTGTGATTTAATTAATCATATAACACTGGTGATCAATCAGAGATACATCTGAAGGCCCACAATGTCGTCTAATAATAATAAAAGATGGATAGTGGTTAGCAGTGGAATCCAGGAGGCGCGTTTCGCTCGATTTAGGACTCGTCAACTGGATGTACCTGCATCTCACAGAGTTGGTGTTCACTCTGGGATGGACTCGAACCCAGTATCATTCACTCCAATCGCCACCGCGTTATCCACTTAGCTACTGAGTCCTGATAGCTGAAATAGATAACATCGTGGATCTCACTGCTAGCCACTATCCATCTTTGTTTATAATGCTTGTGAATCAAGGCTATATCGCGGCAATACAAACAGTATGCACATATGCCAATAATAAGGGACTGATCAATTGAAGTTCTAAATAACAATAGGAAGATACAAGTAAAACAACATCAAGTGAATTTAATAATAATAATAATAATAATAATAATAATAATAATAATAATGTTTCAATTCTACTCGTAAACCCTAAAGGTCAACAGGGTTATTGAAACAATATCACTAATACAGTTATAAACAAAAATACTTATCAAAATATAAATTATGTACTTCATACCCTTCATCATTAGTATCAATAGCGTTAAATGGTCAGTTCATTATTTTTCATATCAGATATATATATGCATCAAACAATTGATGAAAGCCAGAAAAAATACTGAACTAATTTGCTCTCATTCAACAATGTGGTTGATAGTGCCCAGTTACTATTCCATGGAGTGAACCATGACAGATCGAAACTCTTGGGCTTTTATTTTATGTGTACCTTTAAAAGCAAAACAGATTGGAGTTGAAATCCAAAAAATTTCAAACTTTAGATGGTGGTTGGAGGTAGTCGACAGAAAACCCTGGACCTGGGTTTCGTGCTACTTGGCACTTGTCAGCATGTTGTACCGGTAATCTTGAGGGAACTGGTGCTCCCTGGAAGTCTCTGACTGTGAAGCTGGGTGACACGAGATCAAATCCGCCAGGTAGCACCAGTTCCCTCAAGATTACAGGTACACCTTGCTGACGAGTGCCAAGTAGCACGAAACCCGGGTCCAGAGTTTCCTGTCAACTACCTCCAACCACCATCTAATCTCAATATAGTCACCTAGACTGGTGGCCACATGGCAATATGATCGATAGCATTCGCCCTGCACTAATAAGGACTAGACACGCATGAGATTGATCGCCACCCAGTGATCAATCAATTGTGACTGTCAAACTGAAGTGCACTAAAGTGCACATCTACAATAGAACTCAGGACCTTCGATTTTACGCCAATATGATTAATCTCTAGAAAACTGATTCAATATCTAACGGTTTTAATGTCTAACTTCAATCAATCCGCGATATTGCGGAACCATTTCCTATCGTCTATTATGAAGTTTCATTGTAATTTTTACTACCAACAACTATTGTACATTTAACAGTTAGCTAGTTTAGTAATCCAAATATATTTTGTGATCAATCAAGATTCAGTTACCTTTAAACAATGTAATAATTGCAAATAGATATAAACCAACAACTATTTATACGTTTATGTGTTAAACGTTTATTCGGGCATATTGTGTAATGGTTGAGAATCAGTCAGTCAACAACGTAGAACTTCGTACATACGTACATCAGTTGGAGTTGCCATACTACATTAGCACACAGAGACAATTGTCGATTCAAATGCCATAGTGGCAAAGGTAGTAAAAGTTTAAGCAGTAATTGGAAGCATCAGGATTTGAAGATTTTATTCATGAAGTATAATCCAATGAAATAAACTTGGAGAGAAAAGAAAGGGATATGAAGAATTCAGATTAGAATTTGGCAGAACACAGAGTGGATGCGCCTGCACCGTTGCAAACGATTTTGAGCCATGGTTGAGAATAATCTTCAACTGTTTAAACGATAACAGTTTAAAGCATACCTCATTGTATACACCACTCCATAAACTAGTACGACAAAGCACTATGTTCTTAGTCACTAAGCTATAAACGTCAGACTAGACGCTTACGTATATAATAATTGTATCTTGCTTATTTATGTTCAACGCGAATCAATCATTTAATAGAATTTATGTTGTCACACAAATATTAAACCGAAATGAAAGTCGACAGAATTTTGTAAGACATTTCACATACTTTCCAGAATCTTCAACACTGCAAGAATAGCTAACATGTACAATACATAGACCGTTTCTAAGATAGTTAGTTACCTATGACATCTAATTTCAACTGCCAGGAATGATTCACTTCAATTTATGTGGTTAAATTTAACATCATGAAAATTGAACTTGATATTTTTATGCTAAATAGCATCTCAGTCTTGTACACAGGCTTGTGGGATTTATAGTCAACCATTGAACTTTGTGTTCATCTATAGTGGACATTCAGTTATAAATTTTGATCAACCTAGGCTGAATATTCATCCAGAAAGCAAGAGTTCGATATTGACTTTTAGGTAAAGATTGTAATATATTTAGATGGTAACCAACCAATTGAATATTTATTTTAACACGTAGATATTGGTACAAGGAGGCACTAAATACATATGCGCCACACAGATCTTATTTGATATGTGTGAGGGATGTGATACTGCCCAGGTGCCCAAACCGAAGCAGGTGGTTTTCTTAGGGGGCCATATCCGTAGCCTTCGGCATAAAGGTCTGATTCAAAAGGCAGTGGAGCATCGTAAGGAGATGCAGTCCCATGGTAGCCGGTGACCAACAATTGGTTCATACGCCATTTGTTCCCTCAGGATACTGGAGCCCATGTGCACCATTGGTTTGGAGTCAGTGTTTTCTAACTCCCTTGGTGGACTCTCCATGTCCATCAACCCGGTTAAAGCGTCGGACATCCTCTTTTCGTCCTCTCAATTCCGTAAACAACACCACCGCCACGAGAAGGCAGTGAGTAGGACTTCCCTGGCAGATGCTATATACGCATGACCATGTGAAAGCATTTGGAGAGGAAGAGCGGACTCTTCCCACTCTCGGCCGTACGAGAGCATTTGGGGGCAACCAATTGAATATGACACCACACATATGTTCTGGATTTCACTACTAATCACACTTCAAATATAATGATGATTACCAAATTTGTTTTTTTTCTTCAAAATCCAAGTTAACTGTTCACAAGTTCCCTACCTGATTTACTTCAACAATTTATTGATACTATATAGTGGTAATTACTATCTATTCGGAAAATACAATTTCTTAGACACTTGTATTTCACTAATATAATTGAATATGTTAAGAATTAGATTACAGTAGTAACTAAATTACACAGTTGTTTAGATCACCACCACTTAACAGTTTCATTGATTCATACCACCAACTGATTAAGAATTAGAATATTTACGCAAGTTAGAAACAAATATTTGAAAAAAACCGGACAATCCACCATCATTGTATCATAATGATTATAGGATATTAAAAATATAACCATGATGGTAATATAAATGATTTAAAAGTGACCTTAAACAAAGTACATACTATAAACTGTTGTTATTATTATGAAAAACAATGCATGGTCACTATAAATTGTCTGATCAAATATTATGTTATTTATTATTGAAATTCTACCCTTAAATATAGAACATATTGATATATATGTAGTGTGTGCTACTTATATTGACATAAGTAGTAGATGATGTTAGTCGTGAACAGACTGTCTGACAGCAGAGAGACAACAGGATCGAACAGTAAAGAATGGAAACAGAATGCAATTTGTATGAAAATGCAAGGACAATGTATGAGTCAACCTTTATAAATTATCTATTCGACTACTTCTATCTAACGTGATCTAAACTATTTGAATACTGAAATATTAATAAAAGTACATCATCAAAAAGAAACCCAAATGGAACAATCATAATGTGATATAGGCTATTTATAACTGTGTACAGATAAAAGTAGTATGTAACATCAATCAGAAGTGAAATGCCTAACAGCAGAAAGTTGAGAAAATCGATTTGAAAAGAATGGGAACATATAGTTATTTTCATGATAATGATGGAACGATGAAATTTGAGTTGATGAAGGATTTGTAAATGAAGCATCGAACGTATGGTTGTCACATTTTATGAGAGAACTCTGTAACATTGTAATAAACAATAGATTGGTTTTTCTCATCTCAGTTGTCGTTCATTATACTATCCTACACCATGAAGAAAAGTCAATGAATATAGAGTAATTTTCTACATAACAAATAGATATTAAGGGCAAGACGCTTGACTACAGTTAACTAATTAGCAAAAGAATGGAAAATACTTTTGGCTGAGAATATGGAGTTTGTTCTCCACAACTACTTCAAATTAAAGGGATAACTTATTTCATCCTAGTATGGGACCACTCAGTAAGGATTAAACTTAGGACCCTAAAGTCTCGCAAGAATAAAAATATTTCAAAACCACTTGTTATTGTATAGTCTACGTGCCTTGTTTTAGTCGATTACTAACCATCATCTATTGTCCTTAGTGACACATCTACCTCATTTCTGATACTGGTGTGGTAATCTAAAGGTATCTGACTCATTATGCGACCTGAATAGTATGCGTTTGATCCTTGAATAAGCCGTAAGTGTAAATTGATCATGTACATCAGAAGTTGAAGAATCTCCGCAAATCAAGTATGTTTACAAATCATTTTTTACATTTACATGAACTTGTCTACGAAACTGTTGTCGATGATGAAAAAAAGAGAGACTTTTTAACTGCCTTGTCCAAATAAACCACGTTATATGTATCGATAAAGAAAACGAAAAAAATCCAGATGAGTCCCATATGCAAGATATTGATTAACGTTCAAAACATTATTCTAAGCCCAATTGATCAATGTATACAAAATAAAAAGAGAGAACAACGTTAACTGATCCAATGCTCATTGGTCAATATCAAAGATAATTACTAGGAATGCGCACAGATAAATGAAAAGAACAAAATCTATGAAGAATATAATCAAGGACGGGAGCATGTTATTCATAGAGTGAATTAGTTGAGCTTTCTTCTATGATGAATTAAGCATTGATGATATTTACCACAAAAGTCAATTAAGTTATCCTAATTAAAGAACACAAAGAGAATCAAAATTATCATACTACTACTACTACATTGAAAATCAACTATTCCATACAAAATAAACAACAGCCCAGTCCATATATATATATATATATATAGAAAGAAGTATAATCCGTTTAAACTTATCAACATATACATAGTTGTATATATACAGATTACAATACAATGGCCCAGGACAGGGTTGGATGGAGAATGCTGACGAGCGGCCTATGCTGCTCCTTCACGAGGAGTAACAGGCGTAAGTAAGTACAATACAACGACAAAAAACCATACAGAACAACAACAACAAAAACAAAATCTAAAAGAATAATGCCGAGTACTTTGAAATTACAAAGGTAATCATCCTTATCATTTAAAATTACATATAATTACCTTTCATTTATACAATTCATATAGTAACAATTCATATAGTACAATTCATATAGTTAGCTACAAACATAGGACCAAGCACATATACAACATTTTTCCAAATTATCATACCTTATTAACACAACAAAATAAACAAACATTATATTCATAGAAGTAGTTACTTCGAAACAATGAGAAGAATTACTTCAATTATGTCATAAAATGAATACAACACATTATGATTGTTTGTTTTGTTGTCCCTTCTTTTTTAAAGAAAAAAAATGTCACAACAAGACTGAATGAATATTCCCCACCCCACCACCACTACCAAAAAATGAAGAGAAAAAAACCTAATAATTTCCTATAATTCGTTGATAAATAATTATGTAACTAACTAAAGTAACCACTCGAATGGGAAATAATGAGACAGAACAACAACAACAACAGACAAACAAACAAAACATTCAGTTTATAAAACAAAAGAAAACATCTCATTATTATTTGTCATCTTTTAAGGCGCTTCTTCATATACACCACACACACACATACACAAAGAAAAGGTATAATTGACAAACACTTTAAATAAACTACAATTTACAGTTTAATAATGATTTTTTCTTTGTTTAAAATGACAAATGAAATAAATAGATCATTATCACAGGGATCAAATGTAAACTTTATCAATATAAAACTGCTATGATAGACATGAGATAATTCTGCCTTTTTTAAAGAACCAAAAAAAACAAAAATAATCTCTTTCAAATCAACCACATCAAAATCAAAGATAAACCAGAAGAGTACAACAGTTAAACTTATGTATATATACATACAGATATAATATGAAGATGAATAATGAAACTTTATAAGTTCACTAAATGATACTAAATGTAATTGTTATTATATTTAAGACTATTGTTATTGTATATAAAACATTCCAACATGAGTCAGTCAGTCAGTAACAACGTATAGCTTCGTACGTACGTACGTACATCAGTTCGAGTTGCCATATCACATTACACAAAGATACAGTTGTCGATTCAAATCCCATAGTGAAATAGGTAGTGACAGTATAAGCAGTAATCGGAAAGATTAGAGTTTCGAAGATGTTATTCAACAAGTATAATACAGTGAAATAAATTTGGAAAGAAAAAAAGAAAAGGGACCTAGTGAATAAGGAAATTAAAAGTAAAACAAAACATTGATTTAAAGAGAAATAAACAATATATATTACTTAATATATTAATGATAATAATAATGATTACTATTATTATCTTAGCCCCGGAGGGGTTCCAGGCGGAATCAGTAGATGGAAACAAAATGAGCAACAATAGGAACAAGGACGACAACAGCAACAATAAAGTAGAAAAAAATTACATAAATTAAAAAAAAAAAGAAAGAACACAAAAACTATGATGAATATTGGTGGTACACATATGAACAACAAATAGTCTAATTGAAATGTAAGGCTTTAATAAAATAATAAGAATTGAGCATGGATTTGTATTACCTATACAGAGATGCATGACAATCAACACAATTTAAACATTGTAAATGATTAAGGAATTCACAATGAAAATTTCTATAATGATATATATATGAAGAAATAAAAGTGCTTATGAAGTATTATTATTATGCAATATAACTAAGTATGGTTATCATTAATAACAGTTAATGGTAGAAATAATAATCTATACATTCTTGATTAGTTACAGTTATGGACAGTTGAAGTTGAATTCATCAATAGCACAGTATATAGATGCAGAAACAAATAAAGCAAAAGATATGAATTTAAATGGAAGACAGATTGTGACAGAAACACATCTTATATATATATCACAGATGACTGAAGCGTGTCAATGATCGATATTACACTGATTGAGTATCAGTTGATATTTGGGCAAGAGTCATTTGCTAATGACTGATTAAATCCAGGAGATATTACTACTTCTGTGGATGATATAACAGAGTTAGTAGTATTATTTGTTGTTGGGGATGAATCACACGTCATTATCGGTGCAACAGTATTTTCTGATGAGAACAGAATTTGTGTTCTTGGCGCCGTTACTGTTGTTGTTGTAGTCAGTGAAGTATCTGGTTCTAAATTTAAAAGGCATGTAGGACAACTAAATGAACGCATAAGCCATTCATCAATACATATACGATGATAAGTATGTAGACAGGGCAGGTAACGCACTTCATCTCCAAGTTTTAAATCATTCATGCATATAATACACCTAAAATAGTAATTAATAACACAATATATATATATATATATATATATATATATATATATATATATATATATATATATATATATATATATATATATAGTTCAACGGTTATTTATATAAAGCAATATAAAATTAGATTCAATACAAGTGATATCCGGTGGCACAGAACTCCTAAACCGACATTCACACGATAATTGTTAACCTAGTGCTGCAAATGTTAAATGACAGCTCGAATTCAGTTGGAACACATCACACCAGTCATTTCCTTATTAAAAACCATAAGCCTGGGATGAATGTGCATCGACTTAATTTCCCATACCATATAAACACACAGAGATGAGTTATAAAGACAACAGTCAGAGTAATAGCTGCAGCTCACATTGTTATCGTTTTTTTCTAAATCTTGTGTCTTAATGTTTAATAATTTTACCTCTTTACTTCAATTCTAACTTTTATGTTTAGCTTTTTATCATCAATGATACTGCTATTACGACCCCTTTGTTTCTCATCGTATTAATTGTCTTCCTTGTTGTGCTGCTGTTAAAAGTGAGAGCGTAAAATAATGAAAATGTGTAACCCAGTTGAGTCGCACTGGCCAAAACACTGGTTCCTTAAATTTTCAAGCACGCTAGGCATCATAGTCGGGAAGCATAAGCAGTAAATACAAGGTCTGATGGCGAAGTTGGACTTCAGACTGTACAAGAGGGTGATGACAGTAACGTCCTTTAGACAAAGTGTCTGTACCAAAAGTAGTCCGCCTGAACTTGTTCTACAGACTTTTTCGATAGACGTGAGGCCTTAAGATTATGGAGCTGACACTCCGAAAACTATTCCAAAAAGTTTAAGTAGCATCAGGCTTAGGCAGTTATTCATCTGACCATGTAGTTGCGCTTTCAAATCGTCCAGACTACTGCTAATCCAGTTCCATTTTCTGCCCTCTCAATAATAGTTATCTACCTGCATTGAAGAAGTGGGAAGTGTCAACCGCTCTCATACTTCTAAAGGTACTTGAGATGGATAATAAAACAAGAAGCGAAATAAGCACATATACATAAATTTTCTTACTCTCTTAATTTTTCCTTATTCACAGGTACATAATTTGTTAGAGGAAGAAATTGAAGCATGTGAATACGTTTAACAATTTGTATTTGTTCCTCCTCTGTCAGATCGGATGCAAGAATAGGCAAGCCTGGACTTATATGATAAATAGGCACCTGATGCTGTTATTTTCAATGAGAAAAAAAACGAACACAACAAAGTTAGATATAAAATAAATATGGTAACTTTGTGAGTTAACTAGATGACACTGAAGTGAAAACTCCCGACCATAGCAGCTACATTGACGTGGTGGTCGGGCTTGCCTATAGTAATCAATTAATCGAGCTACATTGTCTGTAACAATCGTTCCTCAAGGTCCTAACATGTCAGACATTTCGGTTGAAGAGCTGTAAAACTAAAAAAGTGGAGCCCAAGGTTCGAGGTCGAAGTCGTACTGCTGATTGTACAGAGGTGTGACGGCAGTAAGGTGTTTCCCCAGACAACCAGCATAATAGCGATGCTGCCTTCCCACAAGGAAGGGTGGGGTTAGAAAGGGTCGACCCTAAAAATGCACACCTAACCTTATTCCACGGATATGTCTCCGGCAGCAGGGTCTCAACAAGTACGGAGCTAACACAAAAATAACTTACGGGATAGTCGTGTGTGACTGACCTCAAGCAGATGTCCCTTGGGCACTGCGGTCACGTTCCCAGGTCACTAAGACCACCTCTAACACAATTTTCTTTTCAGGTATCTCTAGAAGAACCCCTCTACGGTTGGGGCAGCCGGGGAGCGATAACCACCCTCATACCTCTAAAAGCACTCAAGATCACTGACTGACTGAAGCAAAAACTAGAACACCAACTCATAAGGGATGAATGTGCTTTTACTGGTAATACCATGAGACAATAATCAATCTATCCCATCATATACAATAAACCATTCCTTTCCTCCTGGACTATATGTTAGATGTTACTGTTTTATATCTATTTGCTTCTTGTCTACTGATATTCTTTTAGCTTTTTTTATTTACAGTTAGAAAGCTCAAAGCCTAAGAACAAACAGAAATCCCGTGTTATACATGTCTTACCAACGAGTGATTAGAACTCCGAACCTACTTTCTAGTGAATTCAAATTCATATAACACTAGATAGTTATAGAGCGATATCAGCAAATAGCTAACATAAACTTGCAACCTCGTACTTAACGATTAAGTTTGAATCTGATACTTGTATAGGATGTGGAAAAAATGGGAAGCAAAAAACACACGGCAGTCCTATGTCAATATCTTTTATGAGGGCATTAATACACTTAGTACTAATCGAGAAAATTAAGCATTACGGATAAGAATTTAGATAGGAATTGACTGGTCACTTGGTTCATGCCGTCTTCTACAAAAGCGGATATCGAATATATAATGACGTGAATCATCTCCGCTGATCATCTTTTGATGAAATTTAGGGCTGACTTAAGGAAAGATTTCCGCACATTTTAGTCGTTTAAACTACAATAACACAAGATATAATTGTAAGCAATGGACTTGCATCTGTCCTAGGGCTTTCATCCTGATCATCTTGAGTTTCGTAAACCTCTTGATCCAGAAGGTAAGAACTTTCACTTCGAAATCCAAAACAATTCCCCATAATCTTTATGTTAGATTATGCATGTCCAGATCATAAGCGTGAAAACGAGGGATCAAACAACGCGCAGTGACCTTCAGTCTTCGGTAATAAGGATAGGTCTATCTACCGATATTAATCGTTGCAGTCTGTAACACTGTGGGGGGCTCCAATGTCGTTTTGAATATAATAACAGAATGTGCTGGTATTACGTGTTCTGGCAGAGAATTCCAGTAACTCATCACCTAATGTGAGAAACGGAACTCCAGACGTAGACTATTTGATCTCAGTTTTTGAACTTTCCCAGGATATCATTTCAAGTGATCAGTCCTAGATGGAATGAAAAGATAAGATATATTGATATCAAGGTCATCGTCCAGTATTCGATAAGCCAGTATCAGATCATCCCTAATCTGCAGTAAGTTAACGGAAATCAATTGAGGTATCTCAGTCTGTCTTCATGAGACAGGCCAGAAAGACGTTTTACCATTTTAGACCTTAGTCGTTGGACTCGTCTCAGTATATCCGCTTCATGCTTGAAACAAGGGTTCACTGTTTGAATCTTATATTCCAAAGTGAGGTTTTAAGAAAGTCGGGTGAAATAATCTAAACGTTTGTTCATCAAAATACTGAAAACACCTACGAATAGCCCATAACATCCTATAGTCGTTTGCAGCAGCACCCTTACAGATACTCGTAGTTTTGTGACCGCCGCTTATAATGACTCCTAAATCTTTATAGTCTATTACTTTGGGTAACATAAATCCACGTATTGCTCAGTGATACGAGTCATCATAGTTATTTAATTGCATCACCACACTCTCGTTAGAATTCACTTCTAGTGACGATCCGTCCATCTGTGCCACTTATGAGTTGCGATCATCCTATAATTCTATAGCCCAGTTTTCTCCTAACGATCAGTATCTTTTTCAAATTGTAATTTGTGTGTATTGAGAACAGAAGTCTAACGTCCTGTGTTACCAATTTTCTAGTAAGCTTCTATTAGCTTCTAGTGTCAACCAAAGGTGCAGCCAGCACTTCAACGGGTAGCAAGTTCCAAGAATCGGTGGCTCAATGTGAAACTTGTATACCACGGATACTTTGTTCGCTTTTGGATCCTGAAATCCTTTATTATTTCCTACAAGATGTCGTGACCTATAAGGAATAAATATAGGGGATATATTACGTCAAAAACCATCTTTAAGTGTTCTATACGTCAAAATCGGTTCAACTCATGAACTGAGGACGGACAGAGTAGAGAGTTGTGACTTCCGAAGCCGTCCTGTGTTTAGTGAATTCCAGAATTCTGTGATCACATAGATAACTATCCTCTGAATTTTTGCAAGCTCATTTAGTCACCTTTTAAATGGAAGCTTGCGGCCCGAAATCACTTATTAAGTGTGAATCTCATTAAAGCTATATAGTCGTGATGAAAATACTTGTATCGAACTTGATAAACATCCATCTTTATACAGTTTGATAACGCCTTTGTCTGTAAGACCTTCATAAGCTAAAGATAACAATCCGATCAAATCGAAAGTCAGGGACAAAAGAGTTCGTGAATGTATCTGAAAGGTTGTCAATAAGTTGAGAAGCGTTTGATCTAAGCTGGCTAATTGGTGTAATGTACACTTAGCTAGACGTAACCACTCGTGATCTAGTACGGCCGTGTGACCGAGCGTATTCAGCTAAGGTGCGTCCGGTAAAGCTAATGAAGCCAAGATCAATATCGAAAGTCAACAGAGCTATCCGTTTTAGAGAATCATCTACCTACATGGACACATAGGGTTGTAAACCCCTAAGCTACAACCGCGAGATAGTATGCTATTGTCTTAAGATCGGGACTCACTATTTTCCCAAGTGTTGCGAGACTTGAAAAAGGACATTGACATTCCTCAATGCTGTAGCTGATTATTGTTGCATTTCCAGTGTGCATATAGACACACTTATAATTGATGATAGGCCTCAACTATGTTTTAGACTAGCTAATCATAACGTCTAGGTTCACCTGGTGTGCACGTACACTAGCCTCCCACACTACTTCTCACAAATTCCCAACGTTATCAAAATAAAGTAGCATTGGGAACTCAGAGATACTCATTAGTACATTTACATACGGCACAAAAAGTAAGAGAGCCACAACAGGGCTTTGCGGTTTTCCCACAGCAACCGGTTTTCACTAGAAACATTTGGAATTTCTTCTTATGACCTACCAGAAAAATTTTGGTTCAATTTAGAAGAGGTTCGGTAATTTATGAAGTTTCCAACTTCGAAAGAAGTCTGTTTTGTAGAACGTAATCAAATACATGGCTTATGTCAATTTTGACAATACCAGCTTATTTCCTGTTATCACTAGAATCTGTCAAAAATTTCTTGTTATAAAGAGGTTAGTGGTGCAACATAATCCTTTCCTGAAGCCATATTGTTCACTGTTTTGTAAGTTGTTAGTTTCCGAAAAGACGTAATGGCATGGTATTCACTACGAAAGATGTGAGGCTGATGAGATCGTGGTTTGATGAAAGTTATTTAATGTGAGAGTTGCCTCCTTACAGTCTCTAGGTAACATCCGGTCAAACGGAATCTAGGACAACGTACTTAGCAGGTTAGCGAAATGTAGTGTAATTTATCTTACAATGTTTGAGTGTAGTTGACCACATCATGTCGATTTTTCTGTCTGAAGTGCTTGGTGCCAATAGTACGTCCGTAGTGAATTGCCAATTAAGTGATATTCGCTCTCGGGTGAGTTCTTGGTCTAGAGAAGGCTCATGAGTTAAGACTGCATTGAAGTAATCTAACATGACTTCTAATTTGCCCTGGCCTTCCTCTATGGTTTCAGAGACGCTTTTCAGTAATTAAATTTGAAATCTATGGGTGTGTTTTCATTCTGCAGTCGGTTCATGAAACTAACCACTTTAGTTGCTTCATCACAGACTGCGGCAATTTATTTTCATATTTCTTTTCAGTTGCATAGTTTATACTTCTACGATTTCGAACCGACTGGTAACATTCCACCGTACTTCCTGTCCAGAAGCTACTGGAGTCATTCCGGTGCCTTTTCGTTCGCCTAAGTGGGCGTTATATCTCACGGTCTCTCCAGGATGAGTGGGTCTTTCTTTCTTGGGACCGCTGAGCAACTTCGTCACATAGCCTCTAAAAGTGACTGCATGCCTCTTCCACTGATGCGCCTCAGTTCACTTTCCAGCGTTCAGCCAACGCCTCAGGATTGATCGCCTTTACATGCTCTTCATATACCAGATGAGTCACCGCGTCTGGTTGACGGACCATGTCAGCAATCAACGCTTATATGAGAAAAAGCAGTTTGTGAACGATAAAAATAATAATAGTAATACTAATAATAGCGAGTTGGCTTCGTGATGGCTTCTCTCAGAGGGTGAAAAGGAGTTTTTTTGATTAATATCACCGTGAGTGAGAACTAACTGAAGAATAGAATAAATGTGTTGTATATCTTATCTAGCGGGACCTGCAGTGTACTAAACCAAAGTTAGGGCGACTGATGTTTCTATCAATGAGTTGTTAGCCAGTATTACTGGCGATCTTGTGTATTGAAGTTGAGTTCGTTGAGGCTTCTTCACCTTGATCAAGATTTTAGAATATTTAAGAGGACGTTTCGTGTACACATGCAAGACTGCCACGTTCAAGATTTTGGTCACTCCCGCTATTGACGTACGGCTTATCGACTTATTTGCAACTTACGAACCCAAAATAACAATAGATCCGAGTTCAAATTTAGGCACCAAATTTTATTCGCAATTTACAAAGTCAACTTAAATGCTGTTCCAAAATAACTATAACAATTAGAAAGCGAAAAAACTCTCAAATAGCAAACCAAAGACAAAGAGAAGCCCAAATGTCCGAAAATAATCATATAAATAAACAAGTTCAAAGGTTGACTAAAACAAATACATTCAAAAACACAGTGAAATCAACGATATTCAATATAAAGGTTTTTAATCAACTAAATGTCTTCAGTTCTCCTGTAACAAAGACTACGGCAAACCACGACTTATTCCACGTCCTGCTTATCTTATTTCAGCTGATGCCTCACAAATTCATACGTCCTTGAGTCGTGTGTCACTCTCTCGACAGCTTATATGGTTCAGGTGCTTTCCAAGTGCATAATAACATAGCCTCCTCCGACAAAGAAAGACCTGAGTTCCTAGGAGTATATCAAGTTCCCTCATGGAGCATTTCTGAGAGTTGCTTGTACCATCTCAGCTAATAGCGAATTCCAAGATATGACTGTCCGTAAGGAAAAGGTTTTCATACACCTTAGTTTACTGAGATGTATCTTAAATTTTTGGTTATTCTCTCTAGGTTTTGTGTTGAGACTGGCCATAAGTATGCATTTTAGATGGTGTTCAAGTATGTTTAGAAATCCATAAGCCATTACAACATCACTACTGTGTCCCTTATATTTAAGTACTTAGGCCGTCGGACTGTTTTTGTGGCTTGTCTTTGGGTACGTTTTAGAATACTCTTGTCGTCATGCAGTAAATGAAAATACATTATATTTCCGTACTCAAAATGAGTCTGAATAAAACTATTAAAAACAAAATGGAAATGTACTTCAACGTTACCAGTACAAAATTTTCTCTAAAAGTATTTTTATCACAGTTTATGTGAGATTTAGAATATACGCTGTTATAAGAGAAATCCAAAATATTTAACCTACTACAAATTATTATTGTAAATACCATTTTGCTAGGTTTTGATATATCTCTTTCACCCAAGGTATGAACTTGATTTTTTCATATTTTGACCATGAACTTTTGATGTATATTATGCCTTTGGTTTAGTGTTTTGCTATATTTAGCCTGATAAACCAGAATGTTCACTTTGACATTAAAAGAATAATTTTTCTGTAAATAGTTACTTCATATCCATCAGCTTTAGAATATTAAAAGACCTGTATGATTGGGTGTATTTAAGGGGTATATTTCATCTATCCCCTCGTGAGATTGAGTATGGCGGTTCTTCTACCCACCACACTCAGCAAGCTGGAGACACAAGGGTAGCGATCCTTAAAGCAATGTTGCTGAGGCAAACGTATGCTCACTAATGACAAGTAGTCGCGTAAGCTATGCTGCATCAGAGATTCTTAAGCCTTTCAGTGGGTTGGAAGAATTGTTGCTGACCGAGAACTTGAAAGATCATTACAAGAGCTTCGCCAAAATTGGTATGGTTTCTGCCAGTTCTCCATTATTTAAGAGCGTCCCATTGCCTTCCAAATGAGATAACATAAGCAGTGTAAGATCTAAACTAAGGTTTGAACTAAAAAATTATTGAGTAGGCGGGTTTGATACGCGCCATTGAAATAGCAAAACTGTCCAGTAAAATGTCGTGTAGTAATGTTTTGCATGTTCCTTCCATTTAAAGTACTGACAAATCACGCTTTCAAGCCAATTATCCAGTTTGTAAATGGCAAATATTATCGGCTTCATTTGAAATCCTACATAAATTAACCAGCTTCTGCGGTGGCTGATAAACACAAACTTTTATCACTACTATCCACTGTTTTTAACTAAATATTTATTCATAACAGCTTACACAGTCCACATCTTCTACGTATGAGGTTGTATAGCATTGGTTCTAACCGCACGATCCTTGAAGTTGAACATGATGTAGCTACTACTCAACATTTGACACGGAGAGATCAGTGATGCTGAACGCGGAAACAGCTAATGGAAATACCATGAAGCAGTCATACAATCGCAGTCATATAACCTCTCGCTTACTGTGTCAAATGTATTACTCTTTTCCCAGCTCAAATTTTAACAGAAGAGCTAGGCGTCATATTGCTGACTAACTCAGTAGGACGAATCGGCTCAGATAGTGATGTGACTTCCACGTAAGATCTCATCGAGTAATTATTATCTGTGTTATTTCCAAATTAAGGTTTGGACTGAAGAACAATTGTCTGGGTGGGTTAAGTACGCGCCCCTGTCCGGTTGAAACCAAAACCAAGTGCTTGAGCAAAATGATGGTTCTGAAATTCATCATAAATTTAAATGTACATTATTACTTAAACAAATATGACCACCCAGTTAGTAAACAAATAATTGTTTAATTGATCAAATCTTAATCACAATGAATAAGAAAGTTCATAAAAGATGCGAGAAAATTACCAATCACAACAAACAAATGTTATTCTATTCTGTCTAGATAGACCACGCGCAAACTCGTTTAAACGATAATATTTGGGTTGCTTTATAAGACAGAGTGTTTCCAATTCTGGAAGTGTGCCTCAATAGACATTATAGACTGGCACAATCAGTGATTGAGACCAGTCAGATGCGATTACGTCCAGTTCCCGAATTCTATCTAAGATCTCAGTCAATCTCACTGCTAATACTGGACCGTCATCCTTAAAAATCATAGGGAGGGACAAACCAATATGGCTGCCGTGAAGACCAAGTATCAAGTAAGACAACATAAACGCAGTTCAGGAAGAAATACGGAAACTTAGTGGATGCGTAAGAAAAATAAAAACTATAATAACATACAAATATTACCAACTCGACTGAATCAAAAAGACTAACAAAATGTACAACTGAAGGAATCGATAGGAACAAACCTCAAGTGTATAAGTTGATGGATTTTCACACACAATACATTCAAAATGTGTCTTACATGTAGTGTTTTCAAGATTGAAGCTGCTGACGTTGCTTATCTGCATGTATTTCACCCATTTGTACCTTCTCAGTTTAAACATGCAAATAGTTTGATTTCTGTAAATTTTGGATGCCGTTTTGAAGATAAAATGATCCACACGGTGTTTCGTTTACGGTAAGATGTTTCAATGAACACCTGCATTAATTAAGGGGCATACTTCGGAGTCCATTTTCTGTAGATCGTCTTTTAAAACTGTAAAAATCCAACCGTTTAACGTTCCAAATCTTGCTGACATCAGAATGTCTTGGCTCCGTATTTGCAATAAAACTGTAAGTACATTTGCCCAACTGTGCTAGCATCGATAGGTTCTCAATTAGGATTCCTCGGTTTGTCGAAATGGTCTAAGCAGAACATTTTGTTTGATTACGGCTCCTTATGGTGTAGTGGAAATTCATGAACCAATCGTATTGATGTTGATTTACTACGTAAAATACCTATTTAAATCGTGGTCAAATCGCTGAACTAGTTTCACTTCCCATCGAGTAATCATGTTAGAAGCAAACTAGACAATTCGTTAAAAACGAAGCATCCTTAAAACCCTATAAAATCTACAAAAAGTGGGCTCAAATAGCTTGGACAAAAGAGGGCGACAGCCATTTATTTTTCAGAATACTGTTTTCAGCACTGCACTTTATAAATACACGTAATTCCATACCTTCAGTTTCTTTCTGAACCACCTTCATTTATACAGTTTTTTATTCACTCATACCTTGTTTGCACATATTTTCTTTAACATATTTGAATGCTCTTTCTTGATACATACCTTAATAAAAGAGAATTATACTGAGTAGTCATACCTCAATTATTACTCCATGAACATTGTCTACTCTGCTTTTCGTCCCTTCTTTTTTTTACAACCTTTTTCAGACCCCTCAAGATATGTCACCGAAAACAGATATGGAACGGGTGACTTTGTCCCGCACCATCTTCAAAGCCTCAGATATTCCTGGGGCATATAAGGTTCTATAAGCCCCCAACTTCACTCGGATCTATTCATGACGTCGCACGTCGCAACTCAACCTTCATAATGCACACCAACTGCGATATTGAAAATAAGATCATAACTAAAACCATCTACATCCATATATTATAAAATATCAACACAGCTGAGTAATTTACTACGGTGAAAATTGTATTTTTGTAACAATTCGATCTTGCTCTTAAAGTGTCATGTCTCATATAACAAATTGTTACTTGAGATTAAATTATTATTATTATTATTATTATTATTATTATTATTATTAACTAATTATTCTCGCGTTCACAATTCTTGATCTCTCTATGTTAAATGTCAAATATGGATTTTCTCACTTGTTTCATGTTCAACTTGAAGGATCATTTGTTTAGAATCAATACCACTACAGGGTAAACGAAGAGGTTAACTAAATCCTCAGCTCTTCCCAAACCATCCAAGTGACTTCCGTGTTGGAATGAACAAATGAATGTCAAGATAGGTGATGTATAGGAACGATTGTATCCATTTTGGTTGTACCAAGTTAACTATGGTCAGCACATGAACACTAGTCTTGTTCCTGAGTGATAATCCTCACTCCACTGAATCTGCCATATCTACGACTGAGAGGTAAAAAGCATTTCAAGCGTTGAACAAATCAAAACAACAAAATTATGATTTGGCTGTCTTTGGCGGCAATTTTATTGTCCGATGTGATTGCAAATGATTACCAGTGCTCAATGTGACCATGTAGATAATGTTTATGATCAATTATGTAAATCATTTCTCAGCGTCTGGATGGGTTATACACAGCTTCGGTACTCAATACTGGGGAAACCATCTTATGTTTGAGGTTAAAAGTTACACTACCAGTTCAATTTCAGGCTCCTGCCTAGTTCCCTGGTTTGTTTTCTTGACGGACAGGTTACTCGTGCCCATTTGTGGATGAATTTACCCGTTGTTGGTACCCTATTCACACCACCGTTTGGACGAATTTAATTGTTTTCGAAACCTTTGGAAATTGTGGTAATAATTCCTGTGCTCAATAGTTTGAGGTGTAATATTAAAGGGATGCCAGTTGTTCATTTTTGGTGGACTAATACCGGAAAATTCGGACATTTTCTATGATCGCTTGATCATGAGGTCTTACTAGCAGACTTTGGTTCCAAATCGAAAACACCCGAACATTCTGAAAATCGTCTACAGTGGCGCGTGATTACATACTGAGGTAAGCGATTATTTCTGAGAGATATTGTTATTCTATATGGTTCAAAAATCAGTTGTTACCAAGCATGAATCTGTACTCACATCTTAATTATTCTCTGACGTTCGACGATACAAAGCTGTCACTTATGTTCCCTCGAAACCATAGCATCCTGAAAGAAAAGGTCAGTCAAAGTAGTTTTTGATGTTTTCGGAAGGAAAACATGGCAATAAAACATGAAAGAGCCCTAGTGGAGACCACCCAGTTCCTCAGTGAGGCACCTCTAGCAATTTGAGCAGAAGAGAATAGCAGTAGCAGAGGAAACTTCTTTCTGGGGTGCAATTTGTTAGGAGTGATATATGAATATCTCAGCCGATGAGACTACACTATCGGCAGCTGAATATCAAAAATGGATACGCCATGCAGATCGAATACCGGAAAATTCTGACACGTCACATAAATCCAAAAACGTGGGTTTGTGTGGGAAACCTCAGACAGCGACTCAGATGACTGTAGGATGAGAATAGAACCTTATGAGAAATTTATTACTGAAATGCAGGAAAGCAGAGTTTCTCTAATTATGCCTAAAAAGGGAAGCGTGCAACGTTTCCAGGCGAAGATGTCGATGATGATATCTTAGTTGCTGCTTGCGACAAGTGACCAGTCAACTTTTTCATTTATTTATTCCATTTACCTGGACTGGTCACATTTTACAAGGGTCACAACGTTAGTCATTTCCCCATACGTATGCACAATGACAAATGGTAGTTATAACCTTTTTATCAAGTGTGAAGATGATGTGAACAGACAAGTGAAGAAGTCATGACAAGCAGTGGAAGTTGTCTTGGGAAATATCATTTCACTTAATTCAAAATTTAGAAAATACTAACGTTTGGTTCTGTCCCTGGTTATTCCTAAGCTGTCGTTTGATGTATGATTCACTGACATATCCTTTTCAGTTCCAAAGCCTTTGAAATTCAAACGTGACATTTTGTAAACATTTTTATATCCTAATGCTTATTTTGGACATAACTGCATTTTTCGAATTGTTTGAGCTTTGTGGTAGCGTTATTTATTTCTTTATTTATGCATCTTTTTATACTGATCCAGGCCGGAAATCAAGAATAAGTCTTACAGATGACTCGCTTTTGCGCTCACTTTCACTCATCGACCAGTCACAGAATAGAATAGTTTTCGTCTCTTTTTTCCAGAGCCATTATTCTCAGATTGAACCCACGCGTTTCTGGCCCTAAGTTTGAACTAATTAGTCAATCATTTCAAGTCTTTAACCTAAATTAAAACAACTCAACTCTATATTACTGGGTAGACAGATCCATACTTGAGAGACCTTGTAAAGCCATATGATCACAGAGAAAGAGTTTCCTCCCATGCGGAGAGCATTGATCTGTACCTCAAAACTTGACACTAACACATTACAAAATATTAAGTGCATTATTAGCTTAGAGGTAATTACCCAACTACCTGTTCAAAGAATTAAAACATTTAAGGCAAACTAGAGACGTAGTTCTATCGTCAAACGGCAGATTAATTCAACCATTTCCAGTAGCAACACTTGAACACAGAGATGCAATATGGAAGCACCCCACGAAGTGAAGTAGTTGAGTAGAATTATACGAAGACAGTCTTGAAATGGTGTATGATGACGGTGACGGTGACTAAAAATATAAGCGAAATAAATACATACAGTCGCTTTTGAAGTCGGAAATATATGAACACAATATGTAAGAATGAAGGTCTTAAAAAAATAACTTTACAATTAAAGTAAAACCAGGAGTTACTGTTAAGTAAAATGCGCACAGAGGGGGTTTCACACGCACAGACATGGACAGACGTAAGTATACGAAGAGCATTTTCTAGTCTAGTTTCTATTTCGTCTTTTTGTTCCAAATGCTCTTATTTTGTAGTATTCCCTCATATTTATTGATTTAAATATATTTTCATTCCCTCATTAACGCACGTTCTTTCGTCTCTTATTGTTATTTGAGTTACAACTTTTAAAAGTCTAATGTTACTAATCAAACAGCTGCATGATGAGATAATGACTCCTAGTTCCAGTTCCAGACGAACGGCTCTGATGACCTGAAAATAATCGAGCCCTTGTATGAGTGTTAGATTTCTGATGAATATTAGGGTGAAGTAAGCGAAGTTGTCAACGGGCGGCACTATTAGGTTTAACTCACTTTCCGAAACTTTGACGCGATGGCTGAAAAAGAAACATTGGACATCTAATTAGCACCATAACAACAGTGACGTGCACATTTTAAAACAGATTTTCGATGAGGGAAAGCATATATAATTTAATACCCTTAGAACAGCCACCTAAAGCTTCCTTACCAAGGTAATTTTAGTTTTTTGTTGTTGTCATATTGATTTTAGATATAAATCATGTAGCCAGAGAGAAGTGATATCCTTATTTAACATTAAAAAGTTTCCTTGTAAAACTATGGGAGTCCCAAAAGTTAATCCACCAAATCCGCAATGCTATCTTAAGATGAGACACTCAGCACCTGAATTATTTCGCAAAAACGACGAGCCATTGAAGGGTAGTTTAATTTTGTTGGTTCAGGTTTTATGAATATCCAGGCAGCTATTATAAATGTAATCTTTCAGCTAAAAGAGAACCCCTGCCGTCTCTTAAATCTAAAGCAATGAACGTCATTTCATGCAAAGATTTTATCAAAAAGAATATAAGGATGATAGAAGCGTCAGTGCCTTCAAAACCCAAACCGTTTGTGGTAGATACGAGGACAGGCCATAAGTTTGATATCAAGTGTTCTGGTCTTGAGCCTTTTTATATTAAGCGTAAGGTGAGCACTCATCATTGGTCAACTTTGAATGAATACAGGATTTTGGTGAATTGCCGAAATATCTCTCTGAGCGTGAGAAAGCCGCTTCTGAAGCCCAAAAGAACTATGAAGAATACATTAAACAACTTAAGGAGAAAAATGCTCTGATGGTTATCACAAAAGATGAGAAAAAGGTAGGACTGTTTATCTGCTTTCGTAACTTTCTATCAACTTAGTCTTTAATTGATCAACTAAAAGACAAGTGGCAGCAAAGATATAGACAGTATCAATCTTTATCTGTTATGATTGACACTCCCCCAAAAATGCACCACAAATTATGGCTTGAAAAAGAAATGGAAGACATAGAAAAAGACATAAACCTCTTGGAAGGATACGATTATATTTACGTTACCAAATAAATGTCATATTAAACATTTATAATAAAATGTGCCTACATACGATTGTTGCACAAATACTCACACTGGCTAGTGTACTGATTTCTCATATTTCCTATTCTGAAGAAAACACACTATTTTTTCTTCATTTGAACTCTGCAACAACTTATCCCCAAATTTATTTTAGAAGTACTATGGTTTCCAGAAAGGTGCATTTCCAGTTTTCACATGCACCTACAAATTTCTCTTTCACTTTGTTTTGCAATATTTTTCCTCACTCTTTGTAGGTACGTGATTTAGATTACGATATTACTCACAATCAAAAATTTACAGTTTTGTGATTGGAACCATTTGTATCCTTCATTTTAGCCACTTAGGACGGAATTTTAATTGAACTATACTCTGTAGTATGTAGAATAGCAATGCGCAAATATTTACTCGTCAGCTATGCTACTAGCAGACAGTTTTTACACAAATCGGAATAAAGTAGCCTGGAGTAAGCGATACCTATGAGTCGTATGAAAACTAAGACACACAAACTGTTACAACAACTTGTTCAGCCTTTAGTAGTATAGAGAGTAATGGCTTTCTTACGAATGACTGGGAGTTATGGCTAGCATACGATTGAAATTTAAGAAAATTTAGTTACGATTCCAAACGTTGCCAGTCAACATGATGAAATGCATCGGAGAAATCATTTTCTGGTGTTTAGTAAACTACTATATCTGCCTTGAACTCCAAGGAATATCAAACGTGAAAAGTTACTGTTTGGACAAAGTAAAATATACGATTCCAATAAATCTGATATGCTCCATTGCATTATTTTTTCATCATGCATTGGGCTTAAAAATTTTAGAACGTGATACTATGGTTTATGTATTCCATCATAACCAAAAGAACAAATTCAAATAACTAACTTAAAGCTGATTGTTGATGGTATTCATACTTACTCGATTTTAAAATGAATTGCTTTTAGATTTTCTTAATGCCCTTTGTTATAAGTCTACAACTTTATTGTGCTAGAAGCTTACATGCCTTCCGTCCCGACTTAGATGGTATGACATTGCAACAAAGGATTTATAAATTTGTCGTGAAAATAATATCGATGTTATGGTTTCTATTTCGGGCATCACGGTGTGTTTATTTTCTCGATATTGTTATCGCATATTCTTAGACATCCTGCAGCTAGTTTTAATTTACAGTTTTATGATAATTAGAAGTATTCAGTTTATTGTATTAACTAAAAATTTCCGAAATAGTGCAATTTAAGCCAAAGAGAGTTAGATGAGCACAAACAAACATGCTGCATTTAGAATTCAAAACCATAAGCGAATCAAGTACGAAAAAATCATTGGTTCATACATAAACGGAAGATCTGTCTATGGTTTGTAGTTGCAAAATACCATTCTGATAGATTCTAATGACATGGATCCTAAGCAACCTATAGTCAGCTGTCGGAAGGAAAGTCACCAACTTGCCAAAGTAAAAAGCACAGACAAACAGTATTATGTACCCAGTGAGAGATTTAACTACACCTATGATGTACTATGCTGCTCCAGACAGTTTAGCTTATTTTAAAACAACAAGTTTTGAGCCAGGTGTTGACCATCTATCAAACTATTCATTTAAAGGAATCTTTAGTGAAACATCATGAATATAATTCATTTAGAATTAGAACTAACACAATGGTGATATTTTTTGTATCCATTATTGACAACAGACCCAGCTTTCTGAAGTAAAACTTTTCATAAAGCATAAGAAATGGCCATAATGCCCCTTAAGATGAATAATTTTACAAGTTGTGATTTTGCAAGCCTTGTTTGTCATATATTAGTGCCTCGGAATAATTGTCAGTTTGATTAAATGTTACTAATTGACTTAAAGCAAGATTTATCAGTTCTTAGATTGATAAATGAACAGTTAACAACAACTATCTATATAACAATATTGATGGGATTAGTTGTAATAACCAAACCAAAAATCTTCTTTGACCTAATCTTGCCAGTATTTTAAATAAAAGCTTTAAAACAGCTACAGTTTAGAATGAATATGTGTAAAGTTGATTTGCTTTAGTTTGTAAAAATTCATTTTCATAAAATATGCCCAACGTCCATTAAAAAACTAATAAATTATTCAAAAGATTACGACAAAGTACCTATAACGACTTTAACTAGAGAGAGATTTGGTTAGTTAGCAGTTTTGTAACAATGAAAATATTTAAGATATATGACAACTGTGTTATTTCTCATACAAACCGAATCATCGCTGAACTGTTTTGCAATTAGTCAGAAATATAAGTTATACAGCATATTTAGTGACCAATAAAAGTGTAAACTTGTGCACAGTACTATATCGTTTTAATGTTTTGGAGACTTAAGTACTAAATGCAGACGAAATTAAAGAAATATAAACAAGTTAGGAAGATTTTTATAAACATTGTATGTATATATATGTGACGATGATTAGAAGTACTTGGATTAATGTGCTATGAATTACTAAAGTAGTGCAATTCTAGCCAAGTAGAACTAAATGAATATTATATTTGTAATTAGTAATAAGCGAGCAACCAAGTAAAAAGAACTTATTGGTTAGTTCAAATACCACAATATATAATGTAAACAAGTGAGTTCTTATGCTAAAATTAAAATAATACTCAGCTCCCTCTGAATTTATTAAATTTTATGGCCTTGTGCCCTTTTAATGTATTACGTAATGATACCGTCAATTAGAGCACAGTGAATTATCGACCAAACCAATGAAGTATAAACCCAAACGAGTAATTTACAGTCTTTATTGTTTCTTCTTCCTGCCTAATTCTTCCTGTTGTAGTCCAGAACACCAATCTCAGCCTCTGCGATATGAAACATGTATTTCAAACATACTGGGTTTATATACAAACCAAACAGACCACATCGTACAATAAAATAAAAAAATAACAGTTGTACAAGATCTAGCAAGTGTGGATATGAAAATGGGAGACTTTAATTACTAGACTAGTCATAACTGAAGAACGGTATCTCGTATAATAATAATCTATGAGTCAAAATAAAGCTTATAATAAGCGAAATATAGATATATATAATCTAGCTACTAAATAATCGTACGTTAGGAATATACATACAATATTTGTCCATCAATACTTCTCAAAAGTTACCATTCATAATTCTCGTCGGGATATAACAATATCTTAATGAAATAGACTGCTGTTTATGTTGAACAATATTTTCAATTAGAGTAGACTTTCTGTGAAACGAATTACGAGGGCCTAACTAATGAATTATTATACCTATCATTCAGATCAAAAGATCTCAACGTTTCATTTCCACTTTGCATATCACAGTCACAACTATGATCATTTAATACAATAGACTTATGGTATTTAGTTCGATGAAGCTCGAATTTATCGACTGGTAGATTGAAAGATCACGACTTTATGTTCTTATTAACCGTCAATTGGTTTCTAGCAGAATGTGATAGACATTTTAACTTAGGTAGATTTAGAATAGGAAATGTGGTCAAAATATAATTCTTTTACTGGCTAAATTGTTTTAAATGTTATTTTCGCCTATTATGCACATACATCATTTTTCATATAAATTGAGTAGAGATTAGTCAAATAAAAAAGTAACGATATATAATATAGAAGATAAATTTCAGGTAGAAATACAACTGTGAATGGTTTTCAGTAGATAACAGAGTTCCTTGCACATTATTGAGAAATATAAAAGAGAGTTATCGTAACATCACTATTGGCTTTTAACCTTGGCCATGGCTGATAACAGCCCACATCATTAACGTGCACCATCTGTAGAACCCAAATCAGGGTGTTCTGATGCACTGACAATCACCAATTCTATTCAGATTTCTTTCATATCATTAAACTATATCATAGACTGATTGGCCTGAATCTTTCTTCAGCCAGCCTAAGCAATAGTAAATAGTATATGTTGTGGAAGTTACTGAGATGAAATTCATACCATATGTTTAAACAACCGAGACAAATGAAGTTATCAAACTACAGAAGCCCAATCAACAAGTTCGTAAATGTTCAGTGTTTGATGATTAGAAAGAATCAACAATTAACACTACATAATCTCATAATAATTACTTGCTTATATTCAGTTATAAGACTTCAATATTTCAGTGTGTTTCTCTTCTGGAAAAATTTCTGTTAAGTCTATTTGATTGTGAACAATCCATCATAAACAAGGTCAATTAGGCTAAACATTCTCTGTGATAGAAACTAATATCATATGACATTATCTTCAATCTTGATTGAATTTCATCTAATGGATATTCTTCACTAAACTTATAACTATTCAATAACAAGTCACAGAAATCGTTAAACCTTTGATTATCAAAACTGATGATCCCACCATTCTGCTACACTATTACTTACTTACTTACGCCCGTTACTCTCAATGGAGTATGGACCACCGACCAGCATTCTTCAACCCACTCTGTCCTGAACCCTCTTTTCTAGTTCTATCCAATTCTTGTTCATTTTTCTCATGTCTATCTCCATTTCTTGGCGTAATGTGTTCTTTGGTCTTCCTCTTTCCCTTTGGCCTTCAGGATTCCATGTGATAGCTTGCCTTGTGACGCAGTTGAATGGTTTCCTCAATGTGTGTCCTATCCACTTCCAGCCCTTCTTCCTAATTTCTTCCTCCAGTGGAATCTGGTTTGTTCTCTCCCACAGTTGGTTGTTGTTGATAATGTCCGGCCAACGGATCCGAAGTGTTTTGCGTAGACAACTGTTAATAAACACTTGTATCTTCTGGATAATGGCTTTCGTAGTTCTCCAGGTTTCCACCCTATACAGTAGAACTGTATCGACATTTGTATTGAAAATCCTGACCTTGGTGTTGAGTGACAGTTGTTTTGAGTTCCAGTTGTTCCTCAATTGTAAATATGCTGCTCTTGCTTTACAGATCCGCGCCTTCACATCTGTATCAGATCCTCCGTGTTTATCAATGATGCTCCCCAAATTTGCAAAGGTTTCTACATATTCCAAATCTTCTCCGTCAATTGTGACTCGATTGGTGCATGCTATGTTGTATCGGAGAATCTTGTTTTTCCCTTTGTGTATATTGAGACCTACGGCTGCTGAGGCTGCTGCTACACTGGCCGTCTTCTCCTGCATTTGTTGTTGCGTGTACGATAGAAGAGACAGATCATCTGCAAAGTCTAGATCGTCCAACTGTATCCTAGATGTCCACTGTATTCCGTGCTTCGCTTCAGATGTTGGCGTCTTCATGATCCAGTCGATCACCAGGAGAAAAAGAAAGGGTGAGAGTAAGCAACCTTGCCTGACACCGGCCTTTACTTTGAACGGTTTTGTCAACTGTCCTCCATGCACCATTTTGCAGTTTAATGCATCATAGGAATTCCGTATGATATTGACTATCTTCTGAGGCACGCCGTAGTGTCGAAGAAGTTTACATAGTGTTGTTCTGTTCTGCTACACTATATTCAACGTTTATTATTTCACAAGGTGTTCAAAAGATGCTCGTCTTCAACAATGTAATTGGTGTCTTTTTCGGTAGTACGCTATAGGAAAATGTTACCTAATTGAACTTTTTCGTTTGAATCCTAATCGATTTCTTGGCATTCATATCCCAAGTGGAAAATTTTGGGCGGACATTCAATTCTAACACTGATATGTGCTTTTTGTATATATGAGATAAGATTGCTAAATAGGTGGAAGGACAAGGAATAAATCTTACTTATATCGAAAAAAGTCATATTTGGTAACATTTAATCACATTGCGAATAAAATAAACATAACTATGAATGTTAATCGAGCGGTGTCTAACTAAAATCGAAAGCATAGCCTACTGAATGTTAGCTAGTTAGTTTCAGTCAGCCGGTCAGGAGGAATAATAGGAATTGAAGAGGGAGGTTGATTGTGAAGGCAGTGGTCTTGAGTGCTGTTAGAGGTATGAGGTTGGTTATCTATCCCAGGTTGCTCATATCGTGGAAGGGTCCTTCTAGAGGCAACTGAAAAGGAAATTGTGTTAGAGGTGATCTTAGTGACCTGAGAGCGTGACCACAGTGCCCAAGGGACAGCTGCTTGAGGCCAGTCACACACGACCATTTTGTAAGTTATTTTTGTGTTAGCTCCGTACTTGTTGAAACCATAACACCGGTAATGGATATCGGTGGGATAATGTGAGATGTGAATTTTTAGTGTTAACCTTTTCTAACCAAACCCCTCCTTGTGGGAAGGCAGCATCGCTGTTATGCTGGTTGTCTGAAGGAAACACCTTACTGCCGTCACACCCCTGTACAATCAGCAGTACGACTTCGGCCTCGGACCTTGGGTTTGCTACTTTTAATCATACCGTTCTTTAACTGACCTGTCTAACATGTTAGGACCTTGAGGAACGATTGTTCCAGGCAATGTAGCTCGATTAGTTGATTACTATAAGCAATCCCGACCACCACTTCTTTATAGCGGCGATGGTCGGGCAAAGTAGTCTAAAATAATGTGGTCGTTACAGAATTTAAAGATAGTCAATTCATTTCTTTAAGGAATTACGAATATACACTTGTGTGAAACTCTTAACCAAGATGAAACAACTTCTTATATTTCATTCATTTTACATGTTTAAAGCTAGTTCGGTGGTATTCTAAGAGTTTAACAACATTTAATTCAGTTTGTACAATAATTTCCAAATCAATTATAATATGACTATAAAAGATATCTGAATTTTATCAGTCGTTATTTGTCAATGATAGAAAAATAGGTTAAATACATTCCCCGTTTGATGGTAATCCTCTAATTATTATTGAACATCAATCTAGAGGTTAAGCGCTCGCACACGAAACTGAAGGCCCTGGGTTCGAATCTTGTGAGCGGGATCATGGATACGCACTTCTGAAGAGTTCCACAATAGGACGAAACGGCCGTTTAGTGCTTCCAAGTTTTCAATGGTGGTCTAACATCAATCGGTGATAATAATGGAGTTGGACTGAGCGATTGAAATATTATCTTATCTACGATGTTCATTATAGTTAAAAATTTATAGTTAAAATATTTAACTACTTATTACAAACTGTTAGTAGTGTTGAGACAAGGAATTTTCATTTAAAGACTGTGATGAAATGTCGACTAGTATGAAAGGCTTAAACTAGTTATCATTGACTTCCAATAGTTCCTTAAATAATGTCAATTAATTGTGTTAAAAATGAACATGGGCATTGAACAACCTTCACAAGTCACCTGACCGAACATAATTACGTATTTACCAGAAATCAGTAGGTTTAAGGTAGGTTATTAAGGTTTTCGTGAGAGGTTATGACTGGTGGAGTTGTTTCATTCAGGGTGTAACAGAGTTGGCTGGTTAATGAAATGTAAATCCTTTAACTCTGATTCATTGTTTTATAGGCAATTTGGTTATTGGAAAACTTGTGGGTCTTGAGTGTAAAGTATTAGATGATCGGGAATAGTAAACAAAAAATCCCCCTCAATTTTGATCTGCTGTCACTAGTTTCGAAGACTAATATCTATTTTTGAGATAACTGATACTCCCTATGGAATTTGAACTTGCGTTACCCACTGTCAAATATGAGATTTTAGTGCTGAGCTATTAGGGTCACGAAATACCTTCTGTAGGAGGTTACAACTCAGTGATCAATTAATTCTGAGGGTAAAAATAACAAGGATTCGGGAATCGGAATAAAACCATCGTTCAGTTTTAATCAATTAACAAACGTCCTACAGCTGTTATCATTTTGTGATGAAAACAATATAGGAATCATATATCATATGCAGTTGGACAATCTATACTTTGCAGACGATCTGGCTCTTCTATCCCACACGCAATAGCAAATTCAGGAAAAGAAGACAAGTGTAGCAGCAGCCTCAACAGTAGTAGGTCTCAACATACATGAAGGGAAAAGCAAGATCTTCTGATACGACACAGCATGCACCAATCGAATCACATTTAGCGGAGAAGCTTTGGAAGATGTGGAATCCTTCACGTACCTGGGAAGCATCATTGATAGACAGGGAGGATCGAATGCGGACATAAAGGCAAGGATAGGTAAAGAAAGGGTTGCATTCCTACAATTGAAGAATATATAGAACTCATAACAACTGTCAACCAATATGAAAGTCACAATATTCAATAGGAACGTCAAAACAGTTCTACTGTACGGAGCTGAAACTTCGAGAATTACTACAGCCATCAACAAAAAGATGCAAGTATTTACAAAACAGTTGTCTACGCAAGATACTCAATATCCGTTGACCAGATACCATCGGCAATAACTTACTATGGGAGAGAACAATCAAGCTTGCAGCTAATAAGAAAGTTAGGGAAAGACGTTAGAAGTGAATAGGCCACACATTAAGCAAATAATCAAACTGTATCACGAGGCAAACGGTAACTTGGAATCCAGAAAGGAAACGAAAAAGAGGAAGGCCCGAATAACACACTGAACCGAGGATTAGAAGCAGACATCGAAAGGATAAATAGCAACTAGAAAGAATTGGAAAGGATTTTCGAGGACAGAATTAGATGTAGAATGCCAGTGGGTAGCCTATACTTCGTCATGAGGAGTAACAGGTGTAAGTAAGTAAGTAAGTAGTAATTGAAGTATGAATTTGTAACTTTAATCCCTAATGACGAAGTTATTAAAGACAATTATCCACCCAAAACTATTCTTTCTTTTTTAAATGCGTAGTTGTCAGAAAGGAAATTAAACGTCTACCAGATTACGTAATATTTGAATAGAGAATTTACAAAGCATTTTGATGAATGGTTAATTTTACAGTATCAGAAGGTGTTTGTGGATATTATAATAACTTCAATGGTTGAGATCATGAATCAGATGAAGCTAGACCATCATGGAAAATCTGTAAGTACTGGATGGTCGTTTCGTCTTATTGTGGGACTCGTCAGGGGTGCGTATCCACAGCCCAGCCCAGCGAGATTCTAACCCACGAACTATCAGTCTCGCACACGGACGCTTTATCTCTACACCACTGATCCGACCGACATTAAACGGTGTTTATGTCTGACTTCAACATATTCACGAAATTAAGTGACACATCCATCAATGTATTCAGTGAATTACTATCTCTCAGCAGACTTGGTTGAACTCCACTGATCACTGCTTCTCACTAGAACTCCAGGAAATACCTCTTGAAGCCAGTCGCTAGTGAGCATATATTAATTAATATCAGAAGGGTTTTGTGGATATTGTAGTAATTTTAATAATCGAGATCATGTATCAATTGAAGCTAGACCACCATAGAAAACCTGAAAGAACTAGACGATCGTTTCATCCTACTATGGGACTCCTGTAGATTTTCCATGGTGGTTTAGCTTCAATCAACTCATGATCTCAACTATTAAAATTACTATTATATCCACAAAAACCCTTTCTGATATTAGTCTCATTATATGCTTTTTCATGCCAAATACTATGATCTAAAAGTGGTACTATTAAATCTCGGTCTGTTGACCTAAATTGTCTGTAAAAACAAAATACTTAAGAAATTATTGTCCATATTCATTTTACATAACATTCCATCTAATTGGGTAGATCATAAAAGATGTACAAATATGGTGTGATCATTAATATGAAGATTTTCAAATAGTGGATGGTATTTTTTAATTGTATGAACCTGATTTTAACAGAGATTATTACCATTATTATGATAATTGATTCCAACAAAATAGTTTCATTAAATGAAATTGAAATGAATTTAGTGAAGAGCAGTTTCTTCTTGATGAAATCATTTGCTTAAGTTGTATATTCATATCTATGGTTGTGTCTTATAAATATGTGTGAATCTATTAAATATAAAGAAAGAGATGACATGATAGTGTTTTAAGATTCTGAATATCAAAAGAAGGTTACGTGATAGTTGACAGGTTAGAGGAGAATAAGATAATGAAAGTGATGGTTGAGTTAGCAAGGAGAGAATCATAGAGAATCAAGGCAATGGAAGCATGACAGGTGAAATGTACTGCTTATGTAATACAGTTTAGGCTTGAATTGATGAATTAATAACGCTTCAGTAATGTATGAGTTCAAATTCTCTTTGATTCAATATGACGGGATGAAAAGTCAAAATTACTTTACTTACTTACTTACTTACTTACGCCCGTTACTCTCAATGGAGTATGGACCACCGACCAGCATTCTCCAACCCACTCTGTCCTGGGCCCTCTTTTCTAGTTCTATCAAATTCTTGTTCATTTTTCTCATGTCTATCTTCATCTCCTGGCGTAATATGTTCTTTGATCTTCCTCTTTCCCTTTGGCCTTCAGGATTCCATGTGAGAGCTTGCCTTGTGATACAGTTGAGTGGTTTCCTCAATGTGTGTCCTATCCACTTCCAGCGCTTCTTCCTAATTTCTTCCTCCAGTGGAATCTGGTTTGTTCTCTCTCACAGTTGGTTGTTGCTGATAATGTCCGGCCAACGGATCCGAAGTATTTCGCGTGGACAAAAAAGTCAAAATTAGATTCATTTAATCCAATATGACGGTTATTCTGTGTAATGTTTATTGAAGATAATAATAATAATAATTGACATGAACTATGGTCAACATCACATATAACCCTAAGTATTTTTCATATTAAGATTAGATGGTGGTTTGAGGTAGTCGACAGGAAACCCTGAACCCGGGTTTCGTGCTACTTGGCACTCGTCAGCAAGGTGTACCTGTAATCTTGAGGGAATCGGTGCTCCCTGGCGGATTCGATCCCGTGTCACCCAGCTTCACAGTCAAAGACTTTACCACTGAGCTATCCGGGCCGCGACTGACCTCCTGTAGGACTCAGATGTAATCTATGATTTCAACCTAATTAGTAATCAAAATGAGTGTACGAATCAATATATAAGTAAGTGTATTTTCGCGTAGACGTGTCGTCGTTGTTTTTTTGGGTTTAATAAATCTTTACTTGTACCAGTCTTAGTGTTCTTATTTTGATTTGTTTATTTATTTGAACACATAAATATTGGTACAAAGGGATACTGGATATATAGATGCCACACAAGTCAATTGGTTTGTGCATGCGCTATGACACTGCCCGGGTCCCCAAACTGAAGCAGGTGGTTTTCTTAGTAGGTCACGTCCGGAGCCTTCGACTTGAAGGTCTGATTCACAAGGCAGTGGATCATGTCGGTAGTCGGTGACCAACAAATGGTCCATATGTCATTTGTTCCTTCATAATCCTGAAGCCCACGCGCACCATTGGTTTGAGGTCAGGGTTTTCAAACTCCCCTAGGTGGACCCTCCGTCTCCACCAACCTGGTTAAAGCGCCAGATATTCGCTTTTCGTCCTCTCATTTTCGTAAACAACAGCAGTGCTATGAGAAGTCAGTAAGTAGGACTTCCCTGGGAGTGGCTGTATACGCGTGACCATGTGAGAGCATTTCGAAAGGGAGAGGTAACTCTTTCCATCCTCAGCCATACTAGGGCATTTGGGGGCCTTATTGTTCTTACTTTTGCTTTCTAGGAATAGCGGTGATTCCTCATTTTTACACGGATAAGTATTAAGTGATTTCGACATAATAATCAGCGACGACCAGATCTAACAATAGATGACGCCATCATAACAGTTGATCATCAATCATAATATGATCTCATTCTTTTCACTATGTAGATCATTTTAAAGGATACTTCATCTGGGTTACATAACATGACGACCATAAAATGCAGGTACACAGCATAAAGAAATGATTTCGTCAAAACGACAAATTTCTTCACTGAATTTGCTTTATCTCTTTTTTTAATGAATCAATATGATTCTTTTAAGATTGACACTGTAACATTAACAACACTATAGGATAAAAACAACCTTTGATTTTGAAAGTTATTGCATATTTGATTGATTGATTGGATGAATACCTTCAATTGAACAATTGCTGTTAGTTGGAAGCTAAAGGATTAGAGAATTTCTTCACTTATCATTGGATGATTTTACTTTGTTTGAAGGTATTATAATTTCTACTATTGATAGCAAATTGAATCTTTTTTGTTGTTGTTTATCGTTCATTTCGGAGTTCCATGCAGATGTTGTTTCATATTGGTATCATTTCTTCCGATAATCTGATGTGATAACTCTAACTGCTATTTATTCAGACATTTAAAATCATTCTGTTATTTACCTTCTGGTTTACAATCAAGAAACCAGTAGTCATGAGAGGAATATTTTTTAAAAATATTTTTGAAGTATTGAGGGAGACTATGATGAATATACTGGGTATAAATCAATAACAGTAAGTTAGTTTCTAAACAGATGATCAACCTCAGGAGTTACGGCTTCCACGGGATTTTAATGATCGGATTATAGTGAAGGAGAACACAGGTGAGGACAACCGAATCATAATTTGCACAACATTACGGAGTTACTTGGTAACATGGAAAAACCATACTATAATACCCAATTTGCAAAATGTTCAATAATTATCTCGGAATTCATTGTTCTTGCATTTCCATACTAATTGCTTTCTGTTTTCGTTCTTCCTTTCTTGATCTTCCCAATGTTCTGCTGCTGTCAGACATTACATTCCTGACTCACGTTATATACTACTTAAGTCAATATAAGTAGCACGCACCACAATAAGACTTACAGAATGTGGTTTTCATTTATATGACATTTTTCACTACTTTACTTGGTTATAGATACCAGTTATTGAATCAAAATGTAATTGTATAAATGATAATATCATAATGATTTAAATTTAGAAAACTCAACAAGACATAGATGGATTCTACATAAATGAAGACATAAATATAAATGTGATTGACAACAAAAAAAACTATCTAGATAAAAATGGTACCACAAAATTAAAAAAAATAGTACCAATAATAATAACAAAGCACCATTTAAGCGTTTCTAAAATAACAAATATTTCGTCTGAATAAATTGTAGTGTGGCGTCGAGTCGCGGTTGACTATGATCACCACTACAGGAGAACTATGTGCCAGTTAACAGATAAGATCCTCCGTAAGCCAAATATCAGAAGGCAGTTGATGGCTATAGTCAAAATGTATTCGTTGGCGATCTCGTGGTATCGAAAGAATACCTAGATCGTGCCAGGTTACAAGTGTGGTTACTGAGCGTAACCGAATTCGTACAAGGTCACAATCAACGGAAGAATGGATGTCTTTAGTACAGTTAAATAGTTAAGTACAGTTAAACAACAATTATTTATCATCATAATTGTTTCCATTACACAAATAGCGTTCTCTTGATAAAATGAGGTCACTAGAAGATCATGAGAAGAAAGTGAAGATATAAGATTCCAATTAAAATCTCAATTATCATAATAATTAGTTACCAATGAAACAACGATTTTGATCAAATTTCATTCTTCTATAAGACACTATGAATTGACAAATCAAGAGGAGATATTCATTTTAAGAAAAATTGATATAAAGTCGATGAAAACTGATGAAATTTCACAGATTTTCGTTAAATCCGAAGTTGAGGTAAGTGCTCATTGAAGTTATACGATGTATTATTTGTCAACTTATTGAGTTGATGTTAGATATTATCACATTTAGTATCAGTTAAAGTTGTTAGGACTTCGATTTGTTTATAAATGTTAACAGTAATGTAGAACGAATGAAGCCTTCATCGGTGGCAGACACTTGTTCTGTTACTTAATATAGAATTTAATGTTTTAATTTGTAGAATATTTCTCGGCGTCATAACTCCAACATTATAACTCTCAATCAAATGGATGAAACTGTCTCGGTAACCATGGATGCTAGTAATGCAAGTATTCCGTATATTCAACACACACTATTCAATAATATTATTTTCCATATTACTAGTTTTCGTACTCAACAGAACATTTAAATGCTACTCATTAGCATAGGCATATAACACAAATTAAATGGCTGAATACATTGTAGTATTTCACTTCATTGTATGTGCATACATTCAAAAGTGATAACAGACCGTAACCAATTATGCACACACACGTACACTGACACTTACATGTACACGTACACATCATTTAACCGAACCTCTTGTAACATTAAGAATGATACGAAGGTGTTGAAGTTACAATTTTGAGTGGTGAACTCTAAGACTGGTGAGATGGCGAAGAATGTTTAGGAAATCAGTGAGGCCTTATAACTTGCCGTTTTCTTTTTTCGTAGTATTCAATAAGATTATTCCTCCAGAACGGCCAACAATTCCCGAAGTGATTAGCGAAGCTGTTATCAAATCAGCGTTTTACGTAATAGACTAGAAGCTCCTAAAACATAAACAGTCACATGTCACATTTTTGATTGGATGATTACCTATCCTGCCGTTATGTGTTGAACGGTTCCACAAGTTTCCAGACCTCCAAGGCTATCTAAAATGCTAAGTGTACCCTAGATCTGATGTACATAAACTAACCTTGGAACAAAGCGTTCCTTCCATATTTCACGCCTATTATCTCGTGCTCAAGTTGCTGTGTGGATTTAGCATGTGTTACAAGAGGAGCTTAGGAAACCGAGTCAGGTGTTAGATTGTAAGATTTATCAGTATTCAGTAGTCCGACCAATAAATCCATCGATCAATCAATCTCTGTTGGAATATATTCACTGTGAATGGATGTACAATTCAGTTACTCATCTTTGGTTTTGTTTAGATATTGGTGAACAGTGGAATCCGTGTTCCGTTCTATCTAGACTTGTCACCTCGTTGAGTTGGTGTGTGTTCACATTATATTTAGTGTCAGATTTGTGGCAGATGTTCTGCATGAATATTTGGTAATCACACTGTGAATGTGTGAAATTCGTTATAGTCTGTTGGACTTTGATTTGTTGATAAATGTTGACAGTAATGTAGAATGAATGAAGTATTCATCAGTGGTAGACACTTGATTCGTTACTTCATATTGAATATACCGTTTTATTTTGTAGAGCTTTGGTCAGAATCATGATTCGAGCACTATAACTTTCAACCAAATGGAAGACACTGCTTCGTTTACCATGAGCGATAATAATGCAAGTACTCATTATATTTAACACACTTTTCAATATTCTTATGTTCTACTTTTCATATTTTCGTACTCAACAGAACATTTGATTGCTGCCCATGTTAAGCGTTCATTTATGTTTTGTGAGTTGTAAAGTAGAAAGTATAACGAACTTTCCTCTGGTTTTACTAGAGGTCTGTATAAAGCGTTAAGATATGCAGTTTGATAATTCTCAAGTAAGAATTATAAAAGCCGTTTTGCAGAAAATTTGCATGTCTCAGTAAATATAGCTTCTACTGAACTACAACAGACACATACAGATTCAGTAATTAATGTCATTCACGTATTTAATTTCGATGATGTAGAAATGGTTACGTTTTACTCATGATTCAAAAAGTATTAAGATCTGTCCCACATCGGTCTCTACAGACTAAACGATGCTTCAAAAATCGGAATGCTCGTGAAAAGACTTGGGATGAAAGAACATGAACGCTACAGCAACCTTATTCATCGAAACAACCCACGGGACCTTAGTTTTGATGAAAAAATCAAAACTCTGTCTGAAACCATTGGAGGACAATCATCTCCATTTAATAGCCATTACCAATGCTTGGAAGTAACTAAAGAACCAGGAGATTACTGGATGAAATAGGCAGGAATCGTGAACCAAGAGTGTGAGAGGGCCAAGTTGCTTTCCATGACAGAAGGCCAGTCTACGTGCCTAGTATTTGTCTTTCGCCTGTGTTCATTCGAGGATACTGACATTTGATTAAGAATCCTAAGCGAATTCGAACATTATCCCAGCATTTCTCTAGAGGAAGTAACTACCGAATGCAAAATAATGGTGAATTTGAAAAATGAAACCTCGACGGTAGAGAACGGTAGCCGGTTTCTTCACGTCAACGCAGTCGAAAGAAAAGATTAACGAGGTTCTAGAACAAAACATTATCGTAACGACAGCAGCAAGCCACCTTCTCTACTCCGGTTGTATGGCGGTTAGCATCCCAAAAGGTTTAGTCCGTTTAAAAATCATCTTTGTACTACATGTTCCAGAAAAAGGCACAAACAAAGTCATTGGAAACCCGAAAACGACGTCGACCTAAAGTATATTCTAAACGATTCAAGCGACAAACAGCCAAAGTAATGATAGCCCATAACAAAACCGGCTCCCATAACAGTAGAAAATATGTTTCTCTCACGATTAATGGGTATGAGGTTGTCCTGTAGTTAAACACAGCTTCCGATATGATACTTATAAGCAGAAGAACGTAGAAGAAGATTGCGAGACCGCAAATATATCCAATTAAACAATCAGCCCAACGTGCATTCAGTGGGGTGTTGAACATTGATGGTGAGAAACATTGTGATGTCGCGGTAAGGGAAATAACGGTGATGGGATTGGTATTTTACTGGACGTCCATCGCTCGGTTTATTGGGACTTGAATAAACAAATAGGCTGAAGTTAACAGACTTTACCATAAATTTAATGTGCAACAAACTCAGTACAAGGAAAATGGAAGAGAACTTAGTGGAGGCTTTATTAAAACGACAGAATATGGCACTTTGTGAGGGGATGGGAAATACACAAAATTTAAAGCTAATCCTACCCATCGTTAGGAATCGAAGCCAATGTTTCCACTTAAAAGACAAGTAGCATATGCTCTCCAACCGGAATGTGAACAAAAACTCGAACAGCTCCAAAAACTGGTAGTTATAGATTTGTGGAAGATGTTCTGCATGAATATTTGGTAATCAGACTGTGAATGTGTGAAATTCGTTATAGTCTGTTGGACTTTGATTTGTTGATAAATGTTGACAGTAATGTAGAATGAATGAAGTATTCATCAGTGGTAGACACTTACTTCGTTACTTCATATTGAATATACTGTTTGTTTTTGTAGAATATTTCTCAGCCTGATCATTCGAACATTACAACTCTCAATCAAATGGAACAAACTGTTTCGGTTATCGTGGAAGTTAATGATGTAAGTACTCATTATATTTAACACGCTTTTCAATATTTTTATATTCCATATTGCTAGTTTTCGATGACGGAACTTTAATTCTTCATAACTTTATTCATCCAAAGCACCCACAGGACTTCAGTTGTGATTTTAAATATGCAACAAGATCATTGGTGCTACTTTGACGCGGTGGCTATACTTCCTCTTCGTAAGAAACCAATTGAGCTTTTCTGGCATAAACGATCGTCTCTTATCTCCTACCATGACAGAAAGGTTGGTTGAAGAGCTGTAAGAAGGATTTCGTTCTCCGGAAGTAAGGTCCCATCAAGTAGGGATACAACACGAAAACTGCATAATAATGGTCGTATGTTATTGGCTTCAAGCAGTTATCCCCTGGGCACTGTGGTTACGTATTCAAGTTACTACAATCGCCTCTAAGACCACGGTCAATGTATCCATAATCAGTCTTCCTCTTCAACTCCTATTATTCCTTCTACGTGACTATCAAGTGTCAACTTGCTCTTTTGACTTAATCCTCAAGTGTCACCATGACCAACGATTCTAGTGCGCAAAATACTGTCCCAGGTCTAATGAAACCTCGCTCCAAACTACACTTTGAAGCCTTCAACGTACGCATTTTGTGTCAAGTTGGCCAGTAGGTATCCTTGACTAAAATCCTAGAATCTCGTACCACTGATTTATGCTGTGTCTCCAGAACTTGCACGCAGGATCCTAGTATGACTTGACCTCACCTCGCTTAATCGGAGAGACAATGAGATAAACCCTCTGTGTATCAGGCGACCTGATGGATAGTTCTCGTGCACTGGTAGGTATAGGCGTGGCACTAAGCAAGAGGACAGAACAAGCACTATCAGAATGGATCCCTGTCAATAGTCGTCCACGTGCTGTTCGGCTGAACGGTTCCGTAAGATCTCGGAAGGATAGGGGCACATGTCGTTGTCTTTTTGTCGTTTTGCCTTCGCTCCCACTGAATGCAGCCCGGATGAAGTGAAGATGACTTTTACAGGACGTTTTCTGAATTTTTTTAGAAAGCTGAGCACATAGACATAGTACTCGTAGAAGGTGCCTTTAATGACCAAGTGGGTAGCTTAAACCAAACAGAAAGACATTTATGGTGGATATTTCAGTATACCGACTCAGCGAACAGATAACGGTGATCGCCTGTTGCATCTGTGACCAGACAGTCGTCTATTTTTAGCAAGCACTAATTTTAAGCATAGAGAGACACGTCGTCTAACATGAGGACCCCCTGAACCAAACCAACGATGGACTCAAATAGATCATATTGCCATCAATCATCGTTGGAGAGGCGCAATCAAAGACTTTTGCTCATTATGTAATACCTGTCCGAACTCCTATCATGCTCTAATATCGGCACGCATCTGCTTGAGCCTCACTGGACGCAAGAGAGCCACACTAAGAAGACCTATTAGAACTGGGCTCAGTGACAAGAAAGGCAAAAGTAGACTCCGGGAACAACTGAGGTCACACTTAGGTAGTTCTGAAAACGTGGCTGAACCAGATGTTGCTTGGAGAGATATATGAACAACTGTAGAAATAGCAGCGACATCTGTCAGTGATTTAAACCAAAGGGTTACAAGAAACCGATGGATTTCTTCTAAATCTATTGTACTGATAGATTCTCATAAACTCATCCTATCAGGCTATGAACACGATGAAGAGCAAAAACAAATCAGACCTAGGTTAACAAGAATTCTAAGGGACAACCGTGAGCAGTGGTGGGCAACGAAAGCAAAGGAGACGGGAAAGACAGCGGTTGTTAGCAACATCAGACAGCTTATCAGAATAATAAAAGAACTGGAATTAATAGGTCAAGTGTGATTAAGATGATCTCAAAGAAAGGCCACACTCTTGTCCGCTCTCAGCTCAGACGTTTGGAACGATGGGCAGAACACTTTAGATAGCAGTTCAGCTGGCCTTCAGCGACTCTACAACTACCCACCATTCCAAAACAGCATGAATGGAACATTGAAATAGGTTCGCCGATTCTCTGAAGTTCAAAAGGCTATAGCTAATCTGGAACGATGAAGAGCAGCTGGTCAATATGGATTGACTCCAAAGGTCTTTAAGCGCGGTGGTCCAATTTTAGCGATTAGTTTGATCAATATTTTAGCTAAAATCTGGGAACTGGACGTAATGCCATCTGACTGGTTGCAGCTCCTGATTGTCCCAATATATAAGAAGGGGTCAAAATTTTTCTGTGATAACCACTAAGGTACTATTTCGACTAATATAGCATCTAAAATACCAGTCTCAATAAATATCGGGAGCCTAACAAAGACTCGTGAACTGCAAACACGAGAAAATCAGACTGCTTCAAACCTGATCGTGGCTGCATCGACCACATATCCACCATTCGTTAGGTTCTAGAACATCCGCATGTTTGTCGGCGTCTGACAATGGTGATCTCTCTTGAATCAAAAGCAGCATTTGGCTCTGTAGAAAGAAAAGTTCTGTAGCAGTGTCCGTCATCAAAGTGTGTACCTCAGAAGTACAGAAACCTTGTGAAAGCTTTTTACTCGAACACTACTAGTCGAGTCAAAGATTATGGCGAACTCTTATCTGATTTCGCAACCTCAAGTGTTGTCCGTCAAGGCTGTCTACTTTCTTCATTTTTTTAAACTTCATCAAAGACCTATTGATGGAAATACCGCTCTCGTCGACTGAATTATCAGACATCGATATCCTACCAGGAGGTCAACTTATCGAATACTCAGATGACATAGTCCTGTTGGGTGAAGATGCTAATAAAATGAAATCTTTTGGCAGCAATGAGTAGCAATGAAAGGATGTGTGAGAAGTGTTTCTCCCACTCGAAATGCAGGTTGTTACTTCAGGACTGGCCTGAGTCAACGACTGAAAAAAGGATGGGAGGTGAAGTAGTCTAACGTGCCGATATTGCCACTGGACACAAAATCTCAGGATTATCTGAAACTTAAACGGTCACATGTCACATTTTTGATTGGATGATTACCTATCCTGCCGTTATGTGTTGAACGGTTCCACAAGTTTCCAGACCTCCAAGGCTATCTAAAATGCTAAATGTACCCTAGATCTGATGTACATAAACTAACCTTGGAACAAAGCGTTCCTTCCATATTTCACGCCTATTATCTCGTGCTCAAGTTGCTGTGTGGATTTAGCATGTGTTACAAGAGGAGCTTAGGAAACCGAGTCAGGTGTTAGATTGTAAGATTTATCAGTATTCAGTAGTCCGACCAATAAATCCATCGATCAATCAATCTCTGTTGGAATATATTCACTGTGAATGGATGTACAATTCAGTTACTCATCTTTGGTTTTGTTTAGATATTGGTGAACAGTGGAATCCGTGTTCCGTTCTATCTAGACTTGTCACCTCGTTGAGTTGGTGTGTGTTCACATTATATTTAGTGTCAGATTTGTGGCAGATGTTCTGCATGAATATTTGGTAATCACACTGTGAATGTGTGAAATTCGTTATAGTCTGTTGGACTTTGATTTGTTGATAAATGTTGACAGTAATGTAGAATGAATGAAGTATTCATCAGTGGTAGACACTTGATTCGTTACTTCATATTGAATATACCGTTTTATTTTGTAGAGCTTTGGTCAGAATCATGATTCGAGCACTATAACTTTCAACCAAATGGAAGACACTGCTTCGTTTACCATGAGCGATAATAATGCAAGTACTCATTATATTTAACACACTTTTCAATATTCTTATGTTCTACTTTTCATATTTTCGTACTCAACAGAACATTTGATTGCTGCCCATGTTAAGCGTTCATTTATGTTTTGTGAGTTGTAAAGTAGAAAGTATAACGAACTTTCCTCTGGTTTTACTAGAGGTCTGTATAAAGCGTTAAGATATGCAGTTTGATAATTCTCAAGTAAGAATTATAAAAGCCGTTTTGCAGAAAATTTGCATGTCTCAGTAAATATAGCTTCTACTGAACTACAACAGACACATACAGATTCAGTAATTAATGTCATTCACGTATTTAATTTCGATGATGTAGAAATGGTTACGTTTTACTCATGATTCAAAAAGTATTAAGATCTGTCCCACATCGGTCTCTACAGACTAAACGATGCTTCAAAAATCGGAATGCTCGTGAAAAGACTTGGGATGAAAGAACATGAACGCTACAGCAACCTTATTCATCGAAACAACCCACGGGACCTTAGTTTTGATGAAAAAATCAAAACTCTGTCTGAAACCATTGGAGGACAATCATCTCCATTTAATAGCCATTACCAATGCTTGGAAGTAACTAAAGAACCAGGAGATTACTGGATGAAATAGGCAGGAATCGTGAACCAAGAGTGTGAGAGGGCCAAGTTGCTTTCCATGACAGAAGGCCAGTCTACGTGCCTAGTATTTGTCTTTCGCCTGTGTTCATTCGAGGATACTGACATTTGATTAAGAATCCTAAGCGAATTCGAACATTATCCCAGCATTTCTCTAGAGGAAGTAACTACCGAATGCAAAATAATGGTGAATTTGAAAAATGAAACCTCGACGGTAGAGAACGGTAGCCGGTTTCTTCACGTCAACGCAGTCGAAAGAAAAGATTAGCAAGGTTCTAGAACACAAACTTATCGTAACGACAGCAGCAAGTCACCTTCTCTACTCTGGTTGTGTAGCGGTTAGCATCCTAATAGGTTTAGTCCGTTTAAAAATCATCTTCGTACTACATGTCCCAGAAAATAGCACAAAGAAAGTCATTGGGAAACCCGTCGACCTAAAGTATATTCTAAACAATTCAAGCGCCAAACAGCCAAAGTAACGATAGCTCAAAACAAAACCGGCTCCCATAACTGGAGAAAATATGTTTCTCTCACGATTAATGAGTACGAGGTTGTCCTGTAGTTAAACACAGCTTCCGATATGATACTTATAAGCAGAAGAACGTAGAAGAAGATTGGAAGACCGCGAATATATCCAATTAAACAATCAGCTCAACCTGCATTCAGTGGGAAGTTGAACATTGATGGTGAGATACATTGTGATGTCGCGGTGAGGGGAATAACGGTGATGGGAATGGTATTTTACTGGACGTCCATCGCTCGATTTATTGGGACTTGAATAAACAAATAGGCTAAAGTTAACAAACCGTACCATAAAGTTAATGTGCAACAAACTCAGTACAAGGAAAATGGAAGAGAACTTAGTGGAGGCTTTATTAAAACGACAGAATATGGCACTTTGTGAGGGGATGGGGAATGCACAAAATTTAGAGCTAATCTTACCCATCGATAGGAATTGAAGCCAATGTTTTCACTTAACAGACAAGTTCTATATGCTGTCCTCCTCTGATTATTCCTCAGATTGAACAGTTTCTAATAAGCTTTTGCTCCGTCTATGCATGACGTGTACACCCCATTTATTTAATTTCTAATTAGGAATACCAGTTGGAATAGGTTTAAATAGTGTAAAGCTGCATTTTGCAGATAGAAAACAATCATTAGCTGAGAACCACTATTGATGCAGTTCGATCCGTCTATGCCAATCTGTGTAGCTGCATACACTGCAGGTTTTAGACTCATTGTTGTCATTTCAAACCAGTTCCCGGACGCATTAGTGAAAGCTATTTTGCATGCAGACTCTCGCCTTTTCGCTTGCACTAAACCGTTTTCACGAATTCTTGTACGGTCTAAGATTTACTCTTCTCACTGATCACAAGCTTCTTCTTACACTTTTCGGTTCGAAATCTGGTGTTCCAGCCCACTCTGCAAACCGTCTCCAGCGATGGGCTTTGATACTTTTGGGTCGTGATTTTTACCTTCAGTACCGGCGCACTCGACAGTTTGGTCAAGCGGATGCCCTGTCACGACTTATCAGCGAACACCATACAGTCGACGGAGATGCAGTTATTACTTCCCTAATGACAGAAGACCTTGCGCAATATTACCTGACAAGTGCTGTTCGTGCTCGGCAGCTGAAATACAATCTGCCTCCAGGAACAACTTCATTAAGAGAACGATGAACTACATCACCAGAGGCTGGCCATCAACTGGATTCGATGGTGACTTGAAGCAGCTTTACCACAGCTGGGACTCACTATGCGTCGTGAATGAATGCTTGATGTTTGGAGATAGAGTGGTGGTGCCAGAGTCCCTAAGATCAAAGATGCTAAAGCAGTTCCACACGGGTCATCCTGGTATAAAACTAATGAAATCCATCGCCAGAAGCTGTTTATTGGCTCCCCATGGCCTAACACATCGTGGATTTAGTAGGCGAATGCACGAAGTGTCAGCAAGCTGCCAGATGTAATGCGAAAGTGCCGCCCGTCCCACGGCCACAGCCTGAATATCCCTGGTCCGGGACAACTATCGATTTTGCTGTTACTACCCATCTAGTCGTGGTTGAATCCTTTTCAAAATGGCCAGAAAGTGTCCTCATTATGCCACTGACGACTACCATAACGATACAACCATTAGCGGAGATGTTCGCTCGCAACGGTTTATCATGTGTAACTGTATGGCTCTCAGTTCACCTCAATGCAGTTCCAAGATTTCTGCCAATGGCTATCCATCAAGCATTTCCGCTCTCCACCCTAACACCCACAATTGAACGGCCAAGCAGAAACATTTGTGGATACATTCCAGAGAGCTCTAATCAAGTCGAAAGGAGAGGGGACGCTAGTGGAAACACTGCAGAACTTCTTGTTCGTTACCCGGGCAGAAGTCTCCGACAGAGATGCTCATTGGAAGAAAATTGAAGACGGTCCACAATCTGATGCTTCTGAAAACTACACTATCGACATCACTACCAAAGTCTCAGAAGCTGCCAACGTACGAGGCTGCATGTTCAGTGTTTACTCGGGACAACAGATAAAATCATGGTTCCAGAACTGAAGCATATGTGGCCAGAAAATTAGGCCATGTCATGTACGAGGTAGAGGTAGGAGGAGACAGGCTGACTCAACATTGGAACCAACTACTCAAGCGGTTAGCCCCAGTTCGCCCATCAACAAAAGGAAATCTCCTTCTTGACATCCTATTAGATACCTTTAGTCTACCCGCAGTTCCAAAACAGGGAGAATCACATGGGCGATTCGATCTACGACCCAGAAGGTGGTCACTCCGACGACGGAAAACAATAAAAATGCAAGTGGACCCAGGAACGTACGTTAATAAAAAGAGGAGGTTTTGGGGATGTTAGATCCCCAGAAATCACTTGATAAATACCTTAGTTTTGTAATTTTATTTCGAAATCTTGAATTTCTTAGTTTTCGCGTCAAAAGCTTTCTTTTCACCCTTATGTTGTATTTCCAACTTGGGATAATCCTAGACGCTGTTGGTCTGTTGTGTATTTCAGTATGCTAGTAATGCTTCCCAAGGACATCTTTGTGCTATTTTCTATCGAACTTCTGTCTTTTGCGGAACATAATTCTCTCTGCGGATTTCGAATACTCTTTCTGGTTAGCAAGGCCGTGGAAAAAGAATAAGATTAGCCTATCGTGTCACTGTTTCTTGAACCTCGATTCGTTTGCCGAGTGGGGTGAACTCATACGAATTATTACGTAATAGCATTTGAGCAAGTCAATGATTTGCCAGCTACTTTCAATTGTACCAAAGAAGGTATAAAAGATGACGGCATATTAATAAAAGTTAGAGGTTACTTGAATATATTATTTATTTTGTAGAATGTTTCTCAGCCTCATCATTCGAACATTATAACTCTCAATCAAATGGAAGAAACTGTTTCGGACATTGTGGAAGACAATGATGTAAATACTCATTATATTTGACACACACTTTTCAATTTTCTTATGTTCCATATTGCTAGTTTTCGTACTCAACAGAACATTTAAATGCTACTCATTAGCATAGGCATATAACACAAATTAAATGACTGAATACATTGTAGTATTTCACTTCATTGTATGTGCATACATTCAAAAGTGATAACAGACCGTAACCAATTATGCACACACACGTACACGGACACTTACACGTACACGTACACACCATTTAACCGAACCTCTTGTAACATTAAGAATGATACGAAGGTGTTGAAGTTACAATTTTGAGTGGTGAACTCTGAGACTGGTGAGATGGCGAAGAATGTTTAGAAAATCAGTGAGGCCTTATAACTTGCCGTTTTCTTTTTTCGTAGTATTGAACAAGATTATTTCCTTAGAACAGTCAGCTGTTCCCCGAAGTGTTCGGGGAAGTTATTATCACATCAGCGTTTTATGTAATAAACTAGAAACTACTAAAACTTAAACAGTCATATTGAATATACTGTTTTATTTTGTAGAATATTTCTCAGCCTCATCATTCGAACATTATAACTCTCAATCAAATGGAAGAAACTGTTTCGGACATTGTGGAAGACAATGATGTAAATACTCATTATATTTGACACACACTTTTCAATTTTCTTATGTTCCATATTGCTAGTTTTCGTACTCAACAGAACATTTAAATGCTACTCATTAGCATAGGCATATAACACAAATTAAATGACTGAATACATTGTAGTATTTCACTTCATTGTATGTGCATACATTCAAAAGTGATAACAGACCGTAACCAATTATGCACACACACGTACACGGACACTTACACGTACACGTACACACCATTTAACCGAACCTCTTGTAACATTAAGAATGATACGAAGGTGTTGAAGTTACAATTTTGAGTGGTGAACTCTGAGACTGGTGAGATGGCGAAGAATGTTTAGGAAATCAGTGAGGCCTTATAACTTGCCGTTTTCTTTTTTCGTAGTATTGAACAAGATTATTTCCTTAGAACAGTCAGCTGTTCCCCGAAGTGTTCGGGGAAGTTATTATCACATCAGCGTTTTATGTAATAAACTAGAAACTACTAAAACTTAAACAGTCATATTGAATATACTGTTTTATTTTGTAGAATATTTCTCAGCCTCATCATTCGAACATTATAACTCTCAATCAAATGGAAGAAACTGTTTCGGACATTGTGGAAGACAATGATGTAAATACTCATTATATTTGACACACACTTTTCAATTTTCTTATGTTCCATATTGCTAGTTTTCGTACTCAACAGAACATTTAAATGCTACTCATTAGCATAGGCATATAACACAAATTAAATGACTGAATACATTGTAGTATTTCACTTCATTGTATGTGCATACATTCAAAAGTGATAACAGACCGTAACCAATTATGCACACACACGTACACGGACACTTACACGTACACGTACACACCATTTAACCGAACCTCTTGTAACATTAAGAATGATACGAAGGTGTTGAAGTTACAATTTTGAGTGGTGAACTCTGAGACTGGTGAGATGGCGAAGAATGTTTAGAAAATCAGTGAGGCCTTATAACTTGCCGTTTTCTTTTTTCGTAGTATTGAACAAGATTATTTCCTTAGAACAGTCAGCTGTTCCCCGAAGTGTTCGGGGAAGTTATTATCACATCAGCGTTTTATGTAATAAACTAGAAACTACTAAAACTTAAACAGTCATATTGAATATACTGTTTTATTTTGTAGAATATTTCTCAGCCTCATCATTCGAACATTATAACTCTCAATCAAATGGAAGAAACTGTTTCGGACATTGTGGAAGACAATGATGTAAATACTCATTATATTTGACACACACTTTTCAATTTTCTTATGTTCCATATTGCTAGTTTTCGTACTCAACAGAACATTTAAATGCTACTCATTAGCATAGGCATATAACACAAATTAAATGACTGAATACATTGTAGTATTTCACTTCATTGTATGTGCATACATTCAAAAGTGATAACAGACCGTAACCAATTATGCACACACACGTACACGGACACTTACACGTACACGTACACACCATTTAACCGAACCTCTTGTAACATTAAGAATGATACGAAGGTGTTGAAGTTACAATTTTGAGTGGTGAACTCTGAGACTGGTGAGATGGCGAAGAATGTTTAGGAAATCAGTGAGGCCTTATAACTTGCCGTTTTCTTTTTTCGTAGTATTGAACAAGATTATTTCTTTAGAACGGTCAGCTGTTCCCCGAAGTGTTCGGGGAAGTTATTATCAGATCAGCGTTTTATGTGATAAACTAGAAGCTTCTAAAACTTAAACAGTCATATTGAATATACTGTTTTATTTTGTAGAATATTTCTCAGCCTCATCATTCGAACATTATAACTCTCAATCAAATGGAAGAAACTGTTTCGGACATTGTGGAAGACAATGATGTAAATACTCATTATATTTGACACACACTTTTCAATTTTCTTATATTCCACATTGCAAGTTTTCATACTTGAATTTTTATCAATGTTTTACTCAACAGTTTAGTGCCATCAATAAGCGTATTTATATCTTATTTCTGAATCGTCTGTTGCTTATGCTTGGAAACGAGAAGTTTTAATTTTTTATCGACATGATATTACAGTGCTATAGACTGATGCAAGTGAATATTTAATCTTTCCAAAGGACGATAACTCCAGCCCAAAAATGCCTCCTTTTGGATGTTGATTCGTACACATGAGTACACATGTGTATAATACTATTGACGGAAACACTGAACAATGTATAGGCATATAACACGACTTGGATGAATAAATACATTGTAGTATTTTACTTCATTGTATGTGCAGGCATTCGAAAGTTATAACAGACCGTAACCACATATGCACACACACACGGACACGTAAATATATACATCACCTATTCAGATATCTTTTCCGTTCTATCTACGACTTGTCAGCTCGTTGAGTTGGTGTGTGTTCACATTATATTTAGTGTCAGATTTGTGGCAGATGTTCTGCATGAATATTTGGTAATCGCATTGTGAATGTGTGAAATTCGTTATAGTCTGTTGGAATTTGATTTGTTGATAAATGTTGACAGTAATGTAGAATGAATGAAGTATTCATCAGTGGTAGACGCTTATTTTGCTACTTCATGTTCAATATATTTTTTTTATTTGCAGAATATTCCTCAACATGAGCCTTCGAACGTTTCCGCTGATTTTCATGTGGATATTTGCAGTCTGTCAGTTATCAATGATGAATCCCATCAGGTTTCTTCGGTGAAATCAAAGAAACATAAATATTTACTAGTCGCTTTTTTAGGATTTACGATTTTAATTGGAATTTCGCTGGTTTTGTTTATTTTTCTTTATGTATGGAAGTAAACTGTGAGTTTCTTTTTTTAAATTTCACATGTGTCATGATTATACTATTTGATTATGTTATAATTTTGCTTAACCACTAATTAGACTTTCAATGTTGAATTATTTGTTTTATGCATGAATTGCCGTGCTCGTTTTTAAATGAAGTGTCCTTTATTTATATATGGAATTCTTCATATGGTTCATACCGTGAAGTTGTTCTGGAGAATAATGTTATGGTGTTAGCGGAAAAAACGCCGGTGTTTTTTTTCATCAAAATATCAGCCAAATAATTTTTTAACGTAACCCTAAATAAACATCAAATAAATAAATCTCATTTACATACTCGATTAAACAAACGTAACACATCGTGCTAGCTCAAATCGTGCTGTGATTTGTATAACGAAGCTACGAAATCTTTCAGGTCCTAATAAGCAGCCACAGTGTACATGATCTTTCATTCAATGTATATAGTAAACACTGCTGTCAGGAGGAGAGAAACGCGATCTGGGCAATATTAAATTTGTAATTCTAGAGAGATGTGTGATTACCTAAGTAATTAACTTGTTGTCGTATCTGAGATACTGTTTAGTCTCCTGAAAATTTTCAACAACAACGATGGTGACGGGAATTGATTTCAATAATACTGAGGTTATGACATCGTCATTATCCATTCACCCTTTGCCTTCTATCTTAGAACTGACCAAATAACATAACACAGGCAGGAAGACGTCACTAGGTAGGGTTTGTGTTGTGATGAGAGTTGGAGTGTTTATTTCAGTATGCTATGTAAGTATTTTCTCACGTTTGCTTTGTTTTTCGTTTTGTTTTTCATCATATGATGTTATATTTTTCAGAGAAAAGCTACAATGTGAAGAAGTTCGAATCAAGTGAAATGTCATCTATTTACAGATACTTTGAAGAAATGTAGAAAGCAAACATTTGAATCCTAAGGTTGTTAAAACAATATTTGTTTTCGCATTATTCTGTGAATTTTTTTTCTATTCCACAAAATCTCACTAAATTCTGTTAGCGGACAAATAATGTTATCGATAAAATTTGCAAACATTTTAATATACAGTTGGTTTGACGTGAATTTTTGATTTCGTCGAGCTTAGTATGTTTGACTGTGTCCTCTGAAACGACTTCTCCCGGTTGATATGTTACCTCATTTTCATGTCAATATGTGACGTCACTGTATTCAACGTTGTTCGTTGATGGACCATCGTTCGTCACCAGAGTCAAAAAAAATTTGAAATAACTAAACAGATCAGATAACTTTCTGACTGTTTCACTGGACGTGTGATTTGCCATAGCATAGACTTGTGGCCATTTGGTAAGTGCATCCATCATAACCAAAAACATTTTGCCTTGCACTGGGCCGACGAAATCTGTATGCAGATTCTCCCATAAACTGTCTGGCTTTGGTTGCTGTTGTGGTCTGCATTTTCCTTTGAATGTTCAGCTGCTTGTAGGCATAAGGAACAACTGCGACGTCTAGTTTTGATAGCTTGATCCATTGTGGGACAGTAAGCATAGTTTCGAGCCAACTATTTCGTCTTATTGGTACGGGGATGACCGTTGTAGAATTGCTTCAGAACATTTTGGCGTAATTTTTTCAGAACAACGATAATGTCACTGAACGTAATACATGAATCAACAATTATCGTTGAGTCTTACCGGTGAAAATATCGCAGCAGTTCCCCTTGAAGACAAAGTTTCGGTTATTTGGGGAGAAGACAACTTCTAACTTTTCTTAATGTGCCGTCATCTTCAGTACCTTCTTTGGTAGAATTGAAAGTAACTGGTAGACCATAAACTGCTTCTTCCAACACCAGTTGAAATCTCGGTTCCGTTTCGTTTGCTGAAATCACGTTATTTTCTTTGAGTTTGATTTGTGTACCATTCAGTCTAAACGAGGAGTAACCTCGTCCAGAATCAGTAGTGAACTGGTACTTAATCTAGAAGCCACAACCCAACAGTGTAGTCCTCTATCGTTGGGGTCTGTTTGCTTGTATAGGCTGCGACGCCTTTATTCGAGCCAAATACGGTCAATAATAGTTTGTGGTCAGTTGATAGCGTGAACGGACGTCAAATGCAAAATTGTAAAACTTATTTACACAGAAGATAATTGACAATGGTTCATCATTGATCTGACTGTAGTTGTGTTCTGCTATTCTTAACAGTGGAGTTGCATGTGACACGACTCACTCAGATCCATGTGAGATGATTTGAGAGGTTGTTGCATCATTGCCGCAGTTCGAAACGCCTGATGTGATCGTGACTTTCAAGGATAAATCGTAATGAGTAAGCGACAGATCCGAAACTAGTTGTTTCTTGATTTCTTCAAAATCAGCTTTATAACTGGTAGACCAACCATATTTATTATTCTTCTGCGTGAGCGGTGAGGGTGGGAGGGCTTTCTTCATAGTGGCTAACTAATTCTGAAAAAGATCATAGTGTGGGTGCATCCGTCAGCCTGAGCATTGATTTTTCTACTTGAGCATTTTCTGGATCTGATCTCTTGCCATATTCGCCGATTATAAACATGAGGTAGCGTACAATTTTTACGCAACGTTACATTTCTGTGCGTGTAGTACGAGTCCATATTCGGCTATGGTCGACGGCATTCGGTCGAGCTTATTTTCTATGCTCATCCCATTTACTCCTGTGAGTACAATGTCATTCGGATAAGCTATAGCATTTGAGACATCCTGTAGCATGGTATCCTTTACTTTCTGAAATATGGATGTGACCATCTTGACTTCGAAATGTTGCCTATTGTATCGGAATAGTTCCTTTTGTGTATATATGACGAGGAGACGTTTTCACTCAACAGCATGTGGCATTTGTACATATGCTTCTAGTAAATCGAACATTGCAAAGAACTCATCTCAATTCAGCTTATCAGATTGTCGTGTTATTTGTTTCAATTGTCAACCACCACGTCAATCTGCTCTGGTGTGTCAGTAGACTATCACTGTTACATGTGACATTCGAAATGTATGACATCGTTATCCTATTATATTAGTCTGATTCGTACTTTGTAGTCTTTCAATGTGTGACGTAATATTAGCCGGCACGTTCTTGTGCTTCACTTAATGACATTATGTCCTTTAATTATTGTACTAATCAAACTGTTATTTTTACGTTGGGAGACTAATTGTCCTTGTTCTGACTATTGCATTCACATAGACGCTGCAATCGCCAGTATCGCGTTTAAAGTTCTAGCAGAATATCTGCAAGACGGATTAAATCCTACAGACCTTCATGTAAGTGTAGGGAATACTGATGAGTTTCTAGGTCTTTATTGAGTCTTACTTACTTCCACCATCAGTGCATTCCATTCTGAGAAATTTATTGGTTCAATAACTACCAGCTTTTGAGGTCTTTCGAATTCTTTTTCAACTACTAGAAGGACAGCATATGATACGGGTCTTTTAAGTCGAAACGCTGGCCTTGATTCCTATGGAAGAATGAGTGTACCTGTGATCCTAGAAATACCAGTTTTCGATGTAAACGCATACGTATCGAAACAAATTGTATTCTATTAGACCAAACATCCTTGATAGCTAACGAAAAGTTTTTGAGCGACTCGTATTAAGTTGTATCAAAAGTCAATTCTTTGCCTTATTTGAGCGACTACAGTTGGAGAAGAAGAATAAATCATTTGTGTACAAAATAACTTAAACCGTACAGCCTTTACCGTTACGGGTTTCTTTAGCACAGTCTAACGTACTGAACAACAAAAAGAATATTTATTAAACAAGTGTTCGACACCTGTATATCAATGAAAATATTCCCGACAAGATTTTATCATGTACCTACCCGCACGAATTCCGGCAACCTTTCCAAGCAGACGGTAGATGAATAACGGCTATACACTGTACAGCACAGTGACCTTGTGTTTAGTCAAACATGACTTGGTTGTCAATATGACAGTAAAAATAGGTAAAAAAAAAAGGTAAGTCTTTATATAGCGCCAATTAATAAAAGCTGAAACGATGAAGACTAAAGAACATAAATTGAGGTTGAGAGCTGAATAAATGTTGAGATATAAGATAAAGAAAAGAATAAAGAAATAGCAATACTGTCTAGTAAAATGTCGTGTAGTAATGTTTTGCATGTTCCTTCCATTTAAAGTACTGACAAATCACGCTTTCAAGCCAATTATCCAGTTTGTAAATGGCAAATATTATCGGCTTAATTTGAAATCCTACATAAATTAACCAGCTTCTGCGGTGGCTGATAAACACAAACTTTTATCACTACTATCCACTGTTTTTAACTAAATATTTATTCATAACAGCTTACACAGTCCACATCTTCTACGTATGAGGTTGTATAGCATTGGTTCTAACCGCACGATCCTTGAAGTTGAACATGATGTAGCTACTACTCAACATTTGACACGGAGAGATCAGTGATGCTGAACGCGGAAACAGATAATGGAAATACCATGAAGCAGTCATACAATCGCAGTCATATAACCTCTCGCTTACTGTGTCAAATGTATTACTCTTTTCCCAGCTCAAATTTTAACAGAAGAGCTAGGCGTCATATTGCTGACTAACTCAGTAGGACGAATCGGCTCAGATAGTGATGTGACTTCCACGTAAGATCTCATCGAGTAATTATTATCTGTGTTATTTCCAAATTAAGGTTTGGACTGAAGAACAATTGTCTCGGTGGGTTAAGTACGCGCCCCTGTCCGGTTGAAACCAAAACCAAGTGCTTGAGCAAAATGATGGTTCTGAAATTCATCATAAATTTAAATGTACATTATTACTTAAACAAATATGACCACCCAGCTAGTAAACAAATAATTGTTTAATTGATCAAATCTTAATCACAATGAATAAGAAAGTTCATAAAAGATGCGAGAAAATTACCAATCACAACAAACAAATGTTATTCTATTCTGTCTAGATAGACCACGCGCAAACTCGTTTAAACGATAATATTTGGGTTGCTTTATAAGACAGAGTGTTTCCAATTCTGGAAGAGTGCCTCAATAGACGTTATAGACTGGCACAATCAGTGATTGAGACCAGTCAGATGCGATTACGTCCAGTTCCCGAATTCTATCTAAGATCTCAGTCAATCTCACTGCTAATACTGGACCGTCATCTTTAAAAATCTCGGAAATAAACCTGTCAGAGCCTGCTGCTCTCCGTTGATTCAGATTTCTCATGGCTTTTTCAACTTCGTAAAGAGACGGAGGACCTACATTAACTTGCCATTCAGGTTGACTGGAGATCGTGGGGAACCAACGTGTGGCTGAAGGCCAGTTGAACTGATCCCTAAATTGTTCTGCCCATTGATACGATCTCGATTGAAAAAAATAATATGTACATCTTTTTCTGAGATAGTTTCGCTAACATTCGGGTTCCTTATACCGGTTTTACTTAACAAGTCTGAACAATTATCTGCTATTACCTACTGCTGCTACCTTTTCCATCTATCTTGCTTTCGCTACCCACCACTATTCGCGATCATTGCGTAGGCTTCTTATCAGCCTACGCTTAGGCTGCCTCTACTCTATGTCAATTTCAAAGCCATATGGGATGAGTTTTTGAGCACCTATCAATTCGGTAGATGGTGCTGAGATCCAGTGTTTCTCCCAAACCTTATGGTTTACCTTACTAGCAGGTGTCATTAGAGTTTTTGCAGCTTTTCGGATATCATTCCAAGTTGCCTTGAGGTGGCCATCACTTACGTGGCTGCCTAACGTTTTGTAGTTGCTCCTAGAATAGACTCTTGACCTGGTTATCATTAGGTAGAACTCTAAGAGGCTTCCTCGCAGTGTTTTTTCTTACATCCAGTAAGACACAGACAAACATGCGCTCGCACTGAGGCATGATCTGAATCTAAGCATGTGCATCAGAACGAGCGATAGATCTTTTATCCATTGATGGCTGATAGCTATATGATATAGTCGGGTTCGACGTTGATACAAATTCGGGGGTCTCCATGTCAAAAGATGTTTTTCCTCATGCTTCAAGTTAGCATTTGCTAGAAAGCATAAACGCAACAGACCGTTGCCATTATCTGTTCTTTGAGCCATAACATCATAAGATCTATCCAGGTGTCTTTTCTTTTCGCTTAGTCTGAGTGTGAACTTTAAAAGCGGTAACATTTTTCACGTGGTTTAAGAATTCTTGCTCTTTTGTGGAGTGTATTATAATGTGATTATCATCCTATCCTGTACATCGGGTACATCTTACCTCGAAAAATAAGGAAAAAGCTTTTTCATCCGACGAACAATTACTAGTTCGTATTTTTAACTATTGCGGACTTAAGTCTTAAATAGATCTACAATTTATTATATACTTATAGTCTCTAATCCTAGTATTAACCAGGTTAATACTTAATAACAACTAATACTCAGACATTATATTCAATTTAACGAGAACTGTGCTCACCCATCTTCAAATCATGTCCAATAACTCCAGTAAAAGAGAAAGTTTACCAACCTCTAAGCCAAATAAAAGGTCCAAATCTGTAACACCTGCAACTGACGACTCAGTGCTTGACAATGTCGAACCTCCACCTACTGAAAAGTATGTGTATTGTACACAAATGTCTCTATCATCACCAGATTCTCCATGTCGCAGCCCCTCTATCTCTACGTGCAGTATGCCAACGGTAAGACTGGTTGACATACAATACACTATACCTAAGTGCATCGAAAAGTCAGCACAATCTACTAGACAGTATATGCTACCAAGGCCTAAGTCTAAAATTTCAAAAACTAAAGAGTCCAATGGTCCACCTCATACACACCAAAATACTGATAGATATAGTAATGACATCCGACAGCTACAAACTCTTTATCCTAAATTAACAGCAAACTTGAGCAATTAGCACCCCTCACTCATATATGGGGCCTTGACACAGACAGAAATCTTTAGCAACTCACTAAAGCTGAGTGCATTTTGGAGTTTGTGGCTGAAAAAGTGACGAAGAAAGTGATGTCCTCCTTCAATGCAGTTGTGTATAACCTCCCCGACCGCACACACCCATATAAGTTGAGGGATATTTGCATTAGAGCATGCGGTATGCCAAACGTTAAATTCAAAGTCATCCGCGTTAGAAAAAAGTCATACAGATCAACTTGCTCCGTCTTGTTTATGTTTGGCTGTTGTAACGATGCTAAGCAGTTTATTGATTTGAGCGAAAATATAAGCTCACTAATTCCATACGAGAATATAAAATTCGCTCCAGGCCTTACGCCCTGTCAACGTCGTGTAAGAAGACCTGAAGCGATAGAACTGAATGGGAGTGTTACAGTTAATAATCAGCCAGAGACAGTTTGCAACACAGCAAATAGTTTAAAACACACGAACAATAAACATGACACCACCTCACTTACGGCTGATCACTCTGTGGATCAGGATGAGTCTGAAGATCAAAAACCTTTGGATAAGATACGGACCTCAACTGACACCAAATTCATAACGACATGACTAATTCCAGCTGTTCGCTCAGTAATGTACTGAAATGTGAGTAGTGTGACAACTCACATCCAACTAAACCTATACACTTGAAAATTTTTCCTCCTAAAGATACTCCACAAGTAGACTTGAATGAACGTATGTTCATCTCACAAAGACAACGAAAGACTCCAGCTCTGAAAAAAAGAGTGGGAAGACAAACTCATGATACCGAGTAGGGAAACACATAAGATTGAACCCAACTGCTCTATAGGTATCCCAAGAACAGTGAACATGTTCTCCACGCTGCTATCATATAACTTGCCATCAACACCTTTTTCTGCCGTCGTTGCTAGTTCTTCCACGTACTTCTTCTTGTCGGCTCTAATGCTCCTCTTCACTTGTTTGTTTGCTTCTGTGTATTCAGCTTGTGCTTGGACGTTCTCTGCTCGTGTTCGGCTGTTGTTAATTGCTGCCTTCTTGTTCTTCCTTTCTTTGATCTTGTCTAGAGATTCTATAGAGATTCACTCCTTATGATGGTGTTTCTTTAGGCCCAGAACCTCTTGACACGTTGAAGTTAATGCTTCCTTGACGCCTTTCCAGTTGTCCTCCATACTAGTTTCTTCTTCTCTCAGTAGATCTTGTAAGGCTTGGAACCTGTTGTTGAGAGCTATCTTGAATTCATTGAGTCTGTCAGTATCTCGAAGGAAGGCTGTATTGAACCTTTGTATTGCTGTTTTTCCACTTGTCCGGGTCTTTTTTAGCTTTAGTTTTAAATTGGCCACAACTAGGTGGTGATCTGAAGCTATGTCAGCTCCTCTCCTGGTTCTCACATCTTTTATTGTCCTTCGGAATTTTTCGGTGATGCAAATGTGATATTGTGTGGTCCGGTGAGATCCATTTAGCCTTGTGTATACGCTTGTGTTTAAATATTGTGCCTCCTATGACCAATTTTTTGAATGCACATAGATTTGCAAATCTTTCTCCATTTTCGTTTCTTTCTCCCAGTCCATGTTGTCCCATAATATCTTCATATCCAGTGTTGTCTATTCCGACTTTGGCATTTAGATCGCCCATCAGAATAGTTAGGTCCTTTCTTGGGCATTTCTCAATGACTGACTGCAGCCGCTCGTAGAACTGATCTTTAATGTCGTCGTTGCTATCATTTGTGGGTGCATAACATTGGATAATATTCATTAAGATCCCCTCCTTCTTTGTTTTGAATGATGCTTTGATGATTCTGGATCCGTGAGATTCCCATCCTACAAGTGCATTTCGTGCTACTTTGGACAGCATAAGAGCGACTCCCTGAGTGTGTGGAGCATTGTCCTCTTCATGACCGGAGTATAGCAGCATCTCTCCCGTAGCTAGCCTTTTCTGTCCAGCTTGGGTCCAGTGGGTTTCGCTGATTCGCAGTACGGCTAAGTTGTATCTCCTCATTTCCAATGCTATTTGACTGGTCTTCCCGGTTTCCCACATTGTTCGAACGTTCCATGTACCTATAAAAATTTTTGCTCTGGTTGTTAGAAGGGGCATCGACCTCGTGGCTTCCGAAGGAACTCGGCTTTCACCATGAAGCGTTATAATTCTTCTAAATGAAGACCTTCTAACTCCCAGGGCAGAGTTTAAATGGTTTGGATTATTTTTTCTGGAAAGCGTTTTTTTAGCGAGTTAGTTTTCTACGGGATGGGGACGCTAACCCCATGCACAACCCTCCTCCTTTACCCGGGCTTGGGACCGGCAGTAACCCTGTAAGAGCTACGGGCGAAGTTCTCAAACCACATACAAACCATAAATTTGTTTCCTCCGTACAGTTTCCATCACAGAGTACTCCCACCCTTTCCTCCTAGATAAACTCCCCAATCAACTTCACTAGCTCATTTGATACATCTCCCACTAAGTCTAGCTATCAAAATACCGAGCTAATTAAGAACATTCAATCCCTCACTTCAAACTCATGTCACACCCGCGAGGGTTACGACGACTTTATCCGAGATACCTTCACACATTTTAACTTAGTAGTCCACTTGCTGAAAATATGCCTTATCAACGCTCGATCGATCTGCAACAAAAAGACGGATCTAGCCCTGTTTGTATCCATATATCAGCCATCACTTATAATGATATCTGAAGAATGAACTAACAGTAATATTTCCGACCGAAGTATATCTCTTGATAAATATTTCCAATATATAAGTGATAGATTGAATGGACGAGGCGGAGGATGCCTTATTTAATCTCACTCTAGCCTAAACTCACTACTATGTGATAAGCCTGAACTTAACAAACTGAAGGATTCGGTGTGGGTTGTATTAAAGACGTCAAATTCCGTTGTGTTTATTGTCATTCTAACGCATCAATAGATGAAATAGCAGTATAATCGGAGGTATTCACACTAGCATCATCCCTCTCATTCACAGGCAAGTTTATTTGTGGTGACTTCAATATGCCCGAAATTTCTTGGCTGCCAGTCAAAGCGCCGAGACGTTATGAATCATTTATTGAATGTCTAGAGCTTGGAAAATGGACTCAGTATGTCAATAGCCCTATTAGACATCAGAACATCTTGGACTTGGTCTTTACCAGTGGCCTCACCCCCAATACTTTGTATACTGGAAAAAAGTTCCCAGGTAGTGATCATAACATTGTCATATGCAGGCTTAATATAAAAACCACAATCGGTAGAAGCAAAACCTTAACACTTCGTAGAAACCATCGCAAGGTTGATTGGAATAACTTCCACAATTACCTAAGAAGCACTGATTGGAGAACTTTCTTTACCTCAAACAATACCAACACATTAACCAATATATTTTATCACAACATCAAAAGTATCATCATCAATATAGCACCTTTAGAATACTGTAAACCTACGTTCTCCAAAGATCTCTATATACCGGTCAGTACAAGAAGACGTCTTCAAAGACATTGTACTCGATTCCACAACTTAAATGACATTTCCTCTTTCGTAACAATGACATAAATACTTGTCCGAACAGAGGCAACAAGTAAACAAAAAGTAGTCACACAGGAAAAACTTGTAGTTAAACTTAATAATAACTCCTCTGCACTCACCATACTACTCCAAAATAAACTTAAACGCTCTAAATCGAGAGGGAGTATATTCATTAAAGACAAATAAGTATACGAAGATCCCAAACTAGTCACAGAATTATACAGTGAACATTTTTGTTTCTCACTAACTAACAAAAAACCATTTAATGATTCAGAACCAATCCCAGTGACTCCCTGTGAAATTACTAATGTAGAATTCAGTGTACAAAATATCTCCAAGGCAATCAGTACATTGAAACACTCCTACACTGATGGACCAGATGGTATTCCATTTAGCATGCTAAAACGTGAAGTTGATGATATGTGTGTTTTGCTTCTCAAACTATTCGCGATATCACTCTCTTCAGCGTGTTACCCTACTGCCTGGAAAACTACACATATCATCCCCAAAATTAAGACAGGACCTGAGGCAAATGTTGAAAATTACCGGCCTATAAACATAATTTCAGTGGTATCCAGAGTGATGGAAAAGGTAATTAAGGCGGCTGTAGTCCAACATCCACTTACAAATAATCTCATCTCCACCTCCCAGCATGGATTTTTTAGATCCAGATAATGCGATACATGCCTAGTAGACTACCTGAATGGTATAACTCTGACACGAGACAGCGGATTCCTTGTATCAGTTCTATTCTTAGACTTTAAGAATGCCGTTGCTAACTTCCCACGCAAAAGGCTACTCGTAAAATTAAAGTCCTTCAGAAGAAACAACCCACTGTACTCATAATTTGCTTCGTTCTTAACAGAACGTAAACAGATGGTAAAGTACAATGACTGTCTCTCGTCCCCTAGACCAATCACCAGTGGAGTCATCCAAGGAAGCGTATTAGGTCCACTTTTGTTTCTCATGTATATAAACGATATAGGTAAAAACATAACATTTGGGAAACAATACTTATATGCTGATCTCAAAATAGTATACATCTATAAGCCTGAAACACTAAGCGAAAGTGTATCCCAGATCCAAAAAGACCTCAATAACTAAACTATCTGGAGTGAAAACTGGCAATTACCATTTAACTTCAACAAGTGCGGGATCATGCACTTTGGAAAGCATCCCTATAAACCGCAACTTCACTTAAATCAAAGTAGAGTCCCAACACTCGAATCAGTACACGATTTAGGAATTAAGTACACAGAAAGCCTGAACTTTGAAGAACATGCCTCCTCTATTATTTCTAAATCTAGACGGCTAATTGGTTTCATAACGAAAAATTTCCTCACAACAGAGGTTAGGCTTACTATCTACAAAATATATGTACGACCTTCCCTTGATTACTGCTCTTTTGTCTTCTCTAATATGAATATCAAAGACAAGATAAGAGTAGAAGATGTTCAAAGACGTTTCACACGTCAACTACTAGGATGCCACTTGAATCTCGATTACACAGATAGATGTAAGCACCTCTCTTTAGAACCTTTATGGCACCGTAGGCTAAAGAACAATTTAATATTTCTCTACAAAGCGATATATGGGCTCTCCTTTCTAACCTCCTGCCCGACTATCACCCACAACCCAGCCTATAGACTCAGAAACAACGCATATACACTACTTACCGTAAAACACCAAAAACAAATGCGTTGTAAGTTTTTTACAGTACGGTATCGTTTATTGTGGAACAGGCTGCCAATGCCTATCCGTAACTGTGATACGTTTACCAGATTCAAAAAGCTAATAACACCATTTCTAGATTCCAAATAGCTTCAACATTTCCTTGAACTTCCGCCCAACAATGAGGCACTTTATTACGGACCACCTAGTATCTAGAAAGAATAAGATTATAACAATGTCGACTGTTACTAATATGGATATAACCAAATCATATATGGCTTATCCTTTCCTATTATTCATTGCTTATTAATCATGGCCTCATGCTCCTAACCCTCACTTTCAGTTCCCAAATCCCTGTACAGGTTAAATGTACATTATTCTTCCTAAATGTCATGCCTTTTTTTATTGCAAATAGACAGATGTTTCATTGATCTTATGGATGCTGATCTACTAAGGCCGATCATCCAAAGCTCAAAATCTGGCCACAAAGTCTTCTGAGTTTCTCAACGTTTTATTTTTCTTACCCTAAAATGTTTTTACTTTTCTACAATTTTATACCCTCTCATATCCTTTGATTTGCTATTAGTCCTTACTTCTTTATACCATTGGTTATCTTCATAGCAGTGTGATATACTATGTGGACATCTAACCCGTAAAACGAACTTTTTAACTATCAGATTTGCATGTAACATGGACCTAGTAGAGACAGTGTATTCCAACCATGGGCTTTGATTAAAGCAGTGTTCATACTCACCACAAACGTAAGAGAGCCTAACATCACAAAAGGAGGAAGGGTGACGTTACTGAGCAGCAAAAATGAAGATGTCTGTAGGGTAGAACATTTGTTTTAATTACGGCTCCTTATGGTTTAGTGGGATGTCACGAACTTAAGGTAATAATGCTGATTTATCATGCAAAATACCTCACTGAATCGCGTTACGAACGTTGGATTGGTTTCACTTCATACCCAGTAATCCTATTACAAGTAAACTAGACAATTCGCTAATGTACGAAGCCTACTCAAGACCCTATGATACCTTATGAAAAAATAATAATAATACAACAAAAAGAAAAGAACTCCAATAGCCACGACAAAAAAGGAAAATAGCCAATTGTATATAACAATGCGCACTATATTTTATATCCACACATAATCCGATAATCTCAGGTCCTATCTGAATCGCTTCCATTTGTCAGTTGTACGTCCACTCATACCTTGTTTACACTTATTTTCCTTAACCTATTAAAATGCTCTTGCTTAACAACTACCTTAGTAAAAGAAAATTAGACTGAGTAATCATACCTTAAACATTCCTTTATGAATATTGACTGCTCTGCCTCTCATCCTTTCTCTTACTTGCTCCCTCTTTCAGCCCCCTTGAGATATGAAACGGGTGATTTCATCCTGCACCATCCTCAAAGCCTTAGATATTCCAAAGGGACGTAAGTTTGCGATTTGTAACAATTTGTAACAATTTGATCTTGCCTATAAACTGGCATGCCTCATGTAACAAACCGTTATTTGAGAATAAATTATTATTACTTGTGCACTAAAGTCACCAGCCACTATTACTACATCACAGCGCCTAACATTTAGAAGGAGGTCAGAAAACTTTCTGCAAAGCTCTGATCTGCAGTAAGTGGGAGAATAGGCAGAGACGACGAAGAAGCGAATACGAGTATCCCTATCTTTCCGAGTCCTTACTGTTCCGTCTAGTCGGACGGCTCATAAGCGACTGTCTACTGGGATCCAGTCTAAGAGAGCTAGTTCTGCCCTAGGACTCAATGCTATACCTACAAGAGCGAGGACACGGGGAACAGATTCAGGGATTCCAGATATACAAAGCGTGAATCGAGTTGGTTCGTTATTTTGATATAGTGAGGTCGAATGAATGGGACTACTCGCATCCTGTATGCGCGTTTCAGAGACGCAGCACACGTCGATGGCGCGAGATCCTAAAGTCTTAACTAAGGAAGCCTGTTGTCTTACTTGGCACAGTGTTCGGACGTTAAAAGCTCCTGCATGCGGTTCAGAGCGTGGTTTCATGATACCGGGAATAACCTTTTAAGTACTCGAATCGTTTGCATTAGCAGCGCAATATGATAAAGGAGCATGAGAAAGGTTAGTCACGGAGATAAGTTATTAAATGTAGGAAGGATTCGATTGTCACCAAGTTGATCTCATGTGCTGTTACACGTATGAGGGCTGATATCACCCCTCGGCTGCCCACACTGTGGAAGAGTATTTCTTGAGGAACCTGAAAAAGAAGTTGGATTAGTGTTGGTCTTAACGACCTGGGAGCGTGACAGCAGAGCCCAAGGGAGTTGGTACTCCGAGCTGCTTCTCTACCTCGTTTTTCACATTGTCTTTCTAGGGCAATGATTATATGAAATATAGGTATCCAAAATTCATTGTCATACTTTATTTATCCAATTTCAGATTTCCTAACGCGAATGAAGTCGATAATTTTATCGGAGGATAGCCATCATCTTTATCCCGTCGACATCATTCGATCATACGAGAGTCAGATCAGTGGGTCCCTAAACGTTAATACAAAAACAATAAAACCAAAACAATCAGTCAATGCATTTAGATGAGATCATAGAAAAATAGTTTCGAAAGCTTTTTCACCTCATAGTTAAATCGTCTTTCACAACAACAGACGTTGACATGTGTATGTGTCTCGTATGCCAATGTATTTCAAGGTCGATCGAAGAATTCGAGGACGACTGAATGTGATGTACTGCTATTCTAGGCAAACGCACCATAACATACAACTCCGCTGAGACAAATGCACTTATTAGGTTGAAAAATATTTTGTACGAGCATTCCATGTACCTAAATTAATGGTTAGTCTGGTTGTCAGAAGGAGAATCAGCCTTGTAACCTCCTAAGGAACTCAGCATTCACCATGAGACGTTATAACTCTTCTAAATGAAAACCTTCTAACTCCCAGGACACAGTGTAATGGTTTGAATTATTTTTCTGGTTAGCGTGTTTGTAGCGAGTTCGCTTTCTATAGGATGGGGTCGCTAATCCGGAGTTGAGATCCGCAGTAGCCCCAGAGGGGCTCCAGGCAGAGTTAACTGAAAAATGTGCAAACCTACAAATGACTAACACACTGACCAAAATTATTGCAGTGGAGTGGCTAGACTACCAATCATTGAACATAACCAAATACCTGGGACCACACTGAAAGGACAGGAAGTGAGCGCAAAGAAACCTGTCGTTTTATACAAGCTTGTGACAAGGATAATAGGATATACAGTTTTCCAGTGGTTGAGTGGTCAGAACGTGATAACGACACTACATCGCAGCACTTTATTATGCTAATTATTTTTAAGTGATGCCAAAAATTTAAATTACTTTGATAAATTCGAAAAGCTGTTATGGCGTTTCAAAACATATTTAAAAAGTTTCTTATTCTGCGGCACATGAAATCTCGAAGTCCTTGAAAATTTATTATTCTGGTGCTGCTATAACAGTTTTTCCATAATTGCATCGCCGGAGACAAACTTCATTCCTCTTGTATTGTGCTACTAAGTGACTGATCATGGGCACAGCTGAAACTCGAGGTGGCTTCTTAACAAGAAGATAAAAGTATTACGCTTTCCTCAGGTCATAGTAATGGTGGTGAATATAAAAATCTATTCATTTGTTCACATATTTGACCTTGTGCGTTACGCAAGTGGGTTTATTGTATTGTCTGCCGAATTGCTTGCTTCTGAGTGTTATGTATATAACAACAACTAATATTAGTTGTTGTTTTTAAGCACCAATTTTATGCTCAGTGTTTTGTGGGAACATTATGAATATTCAATCTGCTATCAATAATTCTGAGTGATTATATAACTCTATTGTATTATAGGCTATATGGTGAGCAATAGTATAAATCTTCAACTTCCTGACGATTCGTTTGCTTGACTGGTTTATATTATGTTGACACTTTATCCTACATGTTGCGTAATTGATGATTTCTATTTAGATGAAACTAATAATTCGGTCCTGTGATGAACCATCTGCTTGATTTCATCTCGGTTTTCTGGTTTCTAAATATCACACTTCTATGACTGTACGTGAACCTAGTTGACGAGATTTTGTTTCTAGGCAAAGAAAAATAGGCATGTACTAAATTGGACTCCTGAAGATGTTGTCAAATGGTTACATAAATATGCCAGTCCAGTCGGTGCGAAATACTCTGAACTGTTTGAAACAAACAGGATTAATGGTAACTATTTACTTTAGCCCAAACATTTCTTTCTTTAAGGGATGTGTTTACGTCTGATGACGGATGAGTGGCTTCTTCGACTAGGAGTAGTCAATCAAAACGATAGGTACCTCTACATTTTTAAATACTAGTGACCTTTTACTTTTCTTTTACTAGGTCAGCTCTTATGAGTCATATATATCGGATGCGTCTAAAGTACGACTCTTCAGATTTGTCGGATATGCTTAAAAACAACTAACATTTGTACTTTGTGTAAATAAACATTTCATTGAGAAAGCGTTTTTTTGCTTTCGTTTTCTTTCAACAAGCAACATAATTTGTTTACTTTTCAAGATGGCTTCAGGTGCTGCAAGTCGAACAGCTCCTATTTTTCAGTTGGGTAAATGTCTTGCCGTTCCGATGCAGTTGCATGTAGCCAATCGTCAGCGTCTTTGCAATCGCATTCGGAACAAAATATGTTCGCTCGATACTGGCAAATCTCTCACACACAACCTTTCTGGTGTGTTTGTTGTGCTACAGGGTGGCACTGATACCTTTCTGGGAGATTCGGATGCTGCCAATGTATTTCGTCAGGTAGGTCCATTTCATATGATTTTTAAAAATGCATGAGTAGGATTTGTGACTGAGACATTTATTTTCATAATCCCACATATTTCATCTAATTTTGGGCATAGAATGATTATAATGTTTTTCCTGCTTAGAGCACAATCTCTTTTGCTTCAATGGAAATTGACAATTCAGGTACACTTATTACCACGTGGTTAATATGATTGCGAATTTGACCATAACTAAGGATTGTACATGTATGTAGAGTAGTTATTGTGTTCATAATTTTATAAGCCATTGATTTATGTGCTGTTGCATAGTCTAAGAGTTTAGCAGTTAAAGTGTTCGACTTTCAGTCACTAAATCACAGGTTCGAGTTCCACTTCAACCACTACGGTGGATAGAGCAAAGTACTATTTTACAACTAATTATCTAGAAGTTATGTAGGTATATTTACTGTGTATCTAGCTGTCAAATATCCTCAAAATGATAAAAATTAGTAAATCGACATCTATAATTAAAACCGTGGGTAGACACATCGATATATATATATATATATATATATATATATATATATATATATATATATATATATATATATATATATATATACTGATCTGTAATTAGACTAAGACTTGGTTAACAGACTCTATATACTGGTATACTATTCTAAAAAAATATTAATTCTTCGTTAGACTCAAAGCAATTACTTTGAAATAATTGATTTCATTGTCTATCAGTCAAAGTAAAGGGCTAGCGTGATGAGTACACTTTCTTTCCATGCCTTCTCGTCAGTTATTTGTTCAATATTTAGGACTGTTTGATTTAGTTTGGAATAAAGAATGAAATCACTACACTGTTATCAGGATACATGTCTGCCAGCGGCGTCAATTTCAAAATAGACATTTTATCTGAAGTAAAATGGAAACCTTGTTAATAACCAATTTTTTAAAATCAGTTGTTAAACGAAGATATTAGGGGTTCATTTGCTTAAACTAGACTGTAACAGGTTTTCGTCCAACTTCAATCATAAGTGATATACTGTTCATTGGTCCTCTGATAAAAAATTGCATTTAGGTAGAACCAAGGTATGGATCATTTGTTGGATTCTATGGCATATATAATTTCACCCCTGATAGTAACACTTAAAACAGTTTAGGAGAGCATCAGGCTTTCACAATCTAGGAAGATTAATATCGTCAACTTTCTGCATATATATATATATATATATATATATATATATATATATATATATATACTGAAGGACTAGCTATCGCTTGGAAATATATTACTGGTTAGCGTTTTTTAGCGAGTTAGTTTTCTACGGGATGGGAACGCTAACCCCATGCTCAACCCTCTTCCTTTATCCGGGCTTGGGACCGGCAGGAGCCCCCGGAGGGACTCCAGGCGGAGTTGGAAATATATTACTAACGAACGTGAATAGTCGAAAAGACTTCACCGTTGGTCAACATCACTTAAAAGTTTTCCTCTACTTTGATTATTTTTAATGTAATATCGAATACGTCCTGATAGCCACTTGTTTGTGCAATGGGGTGAAGTTTAATTAACTTGGTATTGTTTTACTTGAATCTTCCCATTGATGTTTAGGATTGAAATTGATCAGTCACTTATTGGCATATGTGCATACTGTGCGTATTGCCTCGATATTGACTTAGTTTACAAAGATCATAAGCAAAGATTGATAGTAGCTAGTAGTGGAATCCAGCATTCGCTATATTTCGGCTATCAGGACTCAGTAGCTAAGTGGATAACGCGATGACGTTTGAAGCGAACGGTACTGGGTTCGAGTCCCGGAGTGAACATCAACTCCGAGATGCAGGTACATCCAAATAGGACGAAACGCGCCTCCTGGATTCCACTGCTAGCCACTATCCATCTTTGCTTATATTCTACAGCTTGTCAGTGTGTACAGTTTGCTGTTAATCCTGGAAAACTTATATAAAAGATGGGACAATGAAATATTAGCAAGGGGATCTTTGTGGTGAAATATGGCTTCACAACCTGTGGGGATATTCCAGCTTACACAATGAAAACTGTAAAAACACATTCTAGAGGAAATTATTATCATTTTTCCATAAAGGAGTGTCAACGTTTGTTCTCTTATTATTATTATTATTATTATTATTATTATTATTATTATTATTATTATTATTATTATTATTATTATTATTATTATTAATCTAAACGTAAGTTATGGTCATAATTCATGTATTTTTATTTAATTCGAAATAGGAATCATTCTTCCATTGGACTTTCGGTGTTCTCGAACCAGATTGTTATGGGACAATTGAAGTGGCTACTGGACGTTCTACACTTTTTATTCCAAAAATACCAGAAGAAACTACTATATACGACGGTGAATTAGCTTCGCTTGAACAATTTTCAAAAAAATACAATGTAGATGAAACTCACTATACAGATGAGGTAATCTTGCTGGAAAATGCTTTGCAGAATTACTTTTAAGAAATTTTCATTAACATAAGAGGTTTATGTTTAATTTTTAATTCACGTCACAGACCAACTTTGGCAGATTGACTCAAGTTAGTAATGTAAACTAATTTGTTGATCTATAGGCAAAATCCACTTACTGAACGAGACCCGATGTTTACTGGGGATTTAGTGGGTACCGATTATACTTGGACGAGTTCCATATTATAAGTAAATAGATGTCTAGCTAAAACCACTTAGTGTTATTCATTGTAAAGGATATCGATCAAGATAAATTCCTTTACTGTGAATTAAAACGAATTATTCAAGGCTATCTATAAAAGTGAGTAGGACAACAAAGAACTTAGTTCATAATGCTTAGGTAATCTAGTTTTTATTAAAAATGTGATATTTTTACCAACTGATAATTCCTTTGTACTTGATTGGGCGCTTACTACGAATTTCAAATATATGTCCAGTTGTGGTCATCTAGTTATATCTGCCTTAAATTGCACTATTTCGGGCATTCTTAGTTATCACACTAATTCGAAGACTTCTAATTATCATGTTGAGGTTGAAATTGAGTCGAATCTTAGACATTTGGATATTAATTTAAGTGAGGATAACTTTGAAGACTACATGAATCGGTTCGAAATGTGGTGTCTGGCTAAAAAATATATTAAAGGTAATAAATTCACAGCCGATTTTTCGACGTTCATTGACAAAGAAGCTTATAGCCTGCTGAAGAATCTGGCTTTTCTAGAGAAACCAATTTCATTGTCATATGGATCTCTCAAGCGGTTACTACTTAATCATGTTCAGTGTGCTAGCTTTAAAAGCAGAAAGTGATCAGTCTCATAAAATGATGCGAATAAATGATCAGAAAGTTGTATACGCTGTACTAAAACTAAAGAAACAGGTCGTGGGTCGCTCAAATTCGCGTTTATTTAATAGCAGTTTTCGTTCTCGTGGAAATATGAAAATTGATTCAGCAAAGAATTTCAAAGCAGGTTACAGAGTTGAGTACAGGAATGGAAAGTGTTTATCCTGTGGTAAACTTCACTTGCATCCTTCGTCATGTCGAATTCTTTAAGTATGATAAAATGGGACACATCAACTTGGTCTGTAAAGCTACTGTTCATGCTGCTGCAAGTAATACTAAACTTTGTAGTTCGGATCCTATTAATTTGGGTGATTCTAATAATCATATACTATCCTTATTTACAACTTCCAGTAATTCACTTCATATTCAAAAACGATCATTTGTCCAGCGGTGCTTTTCACGATTTTATTGTTGACACTGGTAGTATCGAATCTATCATGTCAGTTGGAAAGTTGATGTTATTAAACCCATACGCTATAATTATGCCTGCCAAAGTTTATTTTGAGTATTAATGGTCATAAACTTCCTATTCTTTGGTGTTGTAATTTACTGATTAGAGGTGACAAATCTTAAATCCTAAATTGTGAATTCCTCGTCACTGATTGTGGACCGTCTATCCTGGGTCTAGAAATTTCGATCATACCTCAAGGTCAGTTTTGTTTATTGACCAATAACGACAGTTCTGATGAAAAGCTTGATAACTTGTTAACTACGGTATCGAAGTACCAAGAATTACGCACAATTTCGAAGCCCTTTCATTCTGATGCTGAAGAAAGAGATGTCAAGATCTTGAAAACAGACATCAATTTTATTACTGATGCAAAATCCAAAGACTCAGAGAGGAGAGTAGATAAAGTTCTTCAGTGCGGAATAACCAGACCGTACGCAAAATAAACAATCACGAAATCGCTTGAACAAGAAAATCTTCGTACAAGAACTGATTTTTCACAAGCTACGAAAGGTCTGCTAAAAGTGGTTGATAAATCTATGGTTTTCAAACCAGTCACAACAACCAAATACGTTACAAGGACCTAGGTGATTCTGTTGTTAATTCTAAAACTAATGAGTGCATTCTAGACCGTACAAAGTCTATCCAATATACATCCAAAGAGATAAATGATGAACCTAAGGAGAAGTATATTCGATTACGAAAATCTGGATTCCCATTTAAGCTGTAGCGGCTGTGGTATTTGTACAAACTAATGATTCCTTTGTATATGATTGCCCTCTGATTAAAAATGACATAAAATACGTTTATTCGTGCTCATCACCTTAAAATGCACTTTTCCGGGAATTCTTAGCACGTTAATTAGAGTACTTCTTATTACCATGGTATCCAAATAGCAATTATTATCTTTTGAACAAGAGTTGGATCCTGTACAACTTAATGGTATGTTATATAAAACCTTGTTACTTGAGTTACAACTATCAGAAAGGGTGTCGATACATTGTTCTGTAAGTAAATCCAACTGACAAGTCACTGCCAAAAATAAGATGAAACAGATATTTCCATCATGAACTTTGTTGTCAAGTACAAAACAGCCGAAGCAGACTTGTAAATAGATGATGTAGATATGAATTAACAAAAACACGGAGATATAGAATTATGCAGTGGTTAAGATTTAAGTAAGTATCAGGAATTAATACAGTTACGCCATTACTATTGATTTTATGATTTCATCTAGTTTCCGGGAGTATTCAGCTCTTACCTTGTATCATCACAATAATGGAAAACTACAATCTTCAATTCACACAATCGTAATTTACTATTCGTATCTTTATAAACGAAATGGTGTGTCGTTCTAGGGTATTTTGAAGTTCTCTCCAATATACTCGTGCATAAACCTATTCAGCACCTCGAGTTTATCTGCAAATCTAGTTTTTCACCATCTAGTGATCAAGTGTATATTGTAATACTTGTCTATCAAACATACTTTTAGTATGTTAATTGGTTGTAAGTAGTCGGCAGAAAACTCTGAACCTAAGTTTCTTGCTAGTTGTTACTTCTCAGTGAAGGGTACGACCAGTCTCCAAGACACTGATATTCCCTGTAGGATTCGAACTCAGACCGTCCAGCTACATAGTCTGAGATAATACCACAGGTATTTGATCCGAAACTGACCTCCTGTATCATTGAAATGTTTACAATTGATTGGTCAATGTATTTTCTTTAGTCCTGATTTATTTCATGTCAACTACTTTCGGCTACTCAATATCTCGACATAGTGCGATGTCCATTCACTGAGACTAGTGAACACATTGAAACTTTATCGATGGAAGTTCGTCGACTCTAGGGATTAGATAAATACTAGAGCATTTGTGTTATAACTTGTGGGCTATGTGCCCTGCTAATGTATAACGTAACGACACCGCCAATCAGAGAGCAGTGAATTATCGATCGGAACAATGACGTGTAAAACACGTGCGAGGAGTCTAGAGTCCTGATTGGTCCTGCTTTCCGCCTAGCCCAGTCAGTTAAATTCAGAACGCAAGTCTCAACCTCTGAGATACGAATCATTATATATTTCAAGCATACTGAGTTTATATACCAATCACTGACTAAAGCTTTACCAGCAACTTCTAAACATGGTTGGTACAGTTCAAATGGAACATATTAGATTGAATAATGGATTATATAAAATGATATTTAGAAGATATAGAACGACTGCAACTTTACCACGCTACGCTGCATAACTTCTCACCAACCATTTAATCCCAATTATTGGGTGGGCACTGGTGTATTTGACCTACAACGCAACTTCGAGAGAAATCATGTGACACATGTATCACATAGTACTACAGAAAATAGTAGTTATGATTTGCGAAAAAAACCTCCCCATTATTGTGATGCATATGTGGATAGTTGTATTGTACTATTTCTTCTATGCTACAAATAGACAGTTATCTGAATAATCTTTTTTTGTATGTGTTTCTTGTCATATATATTCTATTGACTTAAGCACATTTTACTTTTAGATTGCTTCATATTTGAGCTTATGGAATGCTACGCTTTTGCTAACCTTAGTAAGTAATACTGATTTTGTTTCTGTTTGGTACTGAATCCATTTATTTGTTTTCTTATATTTCACTTGATTGAATTTCTTGTTGATTATGCCTAATCCTCATTCACTTCTTAGTTGGATTTACAATTCACTTCATCAGTGTCAGTTTAAGTCAACTTAACCATAATTCTTAATAATAATACACTCATTCATGGTATATTCTATCTGTAATCATCGGCTTATATGAATTCCATTGAAAATGATCCTCAATAGTTGTCAGTTTGTTCATTGAAGAAGTCCTGTTCTCGAGTCCCATTTACGAAGGCAATAGTCTCCTATATGATCCAGGTCTAATTTCAATCATTGTAGCCAAGTTACCTTTTCCCAGCCTACTTCTATACTTAGTAATTGTTAGCAATTTCCAGGTTATTAATGTTTAGGACTGCAATTGACCAGTCTTTGTTAATGTATTTGCGTCCTGAGTGAATGGCCTCGATATAGTCTTTAGTTGCAAGTTAAACATTGGGTTCGAGTCCCAGCTTAAATATCAACACCCAGCTGAAGAGTCCCAAGTAAGATGAAACGCGTTTTCTGAATCCTAGTCCTATACCAAATACCAGGTATACTACTACTTCTATACTTGTTCAAATCTAGTAGGAAATCAATACCTTTATATTTTGAAAATAATTGGAACTCGATCTTTTTCTGTTTTCCAATTCTTGAAAATTTGTCTTGAACGAATATCACAACAGTGTGGTGTAAACACAGACAGTCATCGTCCTACTCCAGAAGCTAAATTTTATGGGATCGAAAAGTAAGTCTAATTAATTAGTTTTTCAAGAATAGAGGTTTTTGCGTAGAGCATTCTTGCTCACAAGGTTGTAAATGCTTTACCCATTCTCCTATCTTTTCTTTTTTCTGTTGTATTGTTTTTTCTATGGTCCACTGTCACAGACTTGACCAATTATACACTTGACTAGCACCGTTGATCTTGAGCCCTCGCAGCAACGTTCCTGTTGATCCATTATAAGCAAGCTTCTCCCTAGGTCCCTGCCTTGAGCTCGAAAATTTAGCAGCCGGTTTCTACCTTACATGTATTTCAAGCATACTTGGGCCTATATACATGCATACTGAACGTCATCACACCATAAAACAAGGAATAATGACCATACATAAACGAGCTGAAGGTGGTCATTAATGAAGCAAGCTTTAAGTAAGAAATGGGATATAATATAATAATAGTTCATGGATTAAACGAAAGCTTTTGATAAACAGAATACATACACTTATTTGTATTAGTTGTTTGGATCTTCCCATTAATGTTTAAGCCCGGAATCGATTAGTCTCTTTTTGGCATATATGCATGCTGTACGGATCGCCTTTATATTGCCGCGTTGTCGTTCGAAGCTAACGGTACTGTTTTCGAGCACTGGAGCGGACTTCAACTACGGGATGCAGGCACACCCGTCTGAAGAGTCCAAAATGGGACGAAACGCGCGTCCTGTGTTCCAGTGCTAGCCACCAACCATCTCTACTTCCAATATATATATGTGTTTATAGTCATTCAGTTACTTAGTAATTATACAGTAAATATATATATAACAATAATAATTCGAAAACCAGTTCTAACTTTTACAACGTTAGTTCCGTACAACAGTTTCGCTGTGTACAAAATCAAAAAAAAATTTCTCGGATTTTCTTATTCGCTTTATCCAAATATTTTTTTCATTTAATTAAGTAACTGAGTTATTTCGTTATTTATTTATTTATTTGAACACAAATAGTGGTACAAAGGGGCACCAAATACATATGCGCCACACGAATCTCATTTGATTTGTGTGAAAGCTGTGGTACTGCTCGGGTACACAGGCCGAAGCAGGTGGTCTTTTTAAGGGGTCACACCTCGAACCTTCGACCTAAACGTCTGATCCATAAGGCAGTGGAGCAACGTCAGGAGATGCAGTCCCATGGTAACCGGTGAACAATAATTGGTTCATACGCCATTTGTTCCATCAGGATACTGGAGCCCATGTGCACCAGTGGTTTGAAATCAGGGTTTTCCAACTCCCCTAGGTGAACTGTCTGTGTCTACCAACCCGGTTAAAGAGCCGTACATTCGCTCTTCGTCCTCTCAATTTCGTAAGCAACACCCCTGCCACGAGAAGGCAGTGAGTAGGACTTTCCAGGCAGTTATTTCGTACTACTGAAGACTAACTATTATTGTTCTCATAGGATCGTTCTTGTGTTAAAGATGAATTTCAGCCGGAAATCATTATAAATCAAAGTGTTAAATAATTGTTTCCTCCTAGTATACAGCTCTTCACTAGTGCAGTCAGACTGTAAAGAATTAGGACTCTGAAACTTTCAAATCTTGTTATGTAAAGTTCGTTAATTTTTAAATCATTAAGTCAGAATTTAATTTTACTTATTATAACATACAACTGCTTATTAAGCAGGGATGGATAGTGGCTAGCAATGGAATCCAGGACGCGCGTTTCGTCCTATTTGGGACTCGTCAGCTGGATGTATCTGCTTATGTTATGTACTGTTTATCTCAATACGTTTCAATATGTTTAATGTGTAGACTGTGTTTAGAAATTATTTAATCAAATGTTTGTGATGTTCTTTTTCTTATAGATTCCAAGTGAACAGAAATATTCTTCATCATGAAATTGTATCATGGTATGTGACCAATCGTTTATTATTATTATATTTGTCCTATTTAAGACTAGTTATATGTACTATTTCCTTTTCTGTCTAGTGATGATAAGCATGGTTTTTGATTTTATGAACTTGGATATGTGATTTTTATTTTCGAAACTCCTCAAAATTGATAATAATCATATGCTCACTAGTGAATAGCTTCAAGATGGATTTCCTGGTGTTCTAATGAGAATCCGTGAACAGCGGAGTTCAATCCGTGCTGGATTTGAGACAGTTATCCACCTCAGACAATAGATGAAGGGTTGTGGAAGATCATGGATTATTGGAAGTCAGACGTTAACAGTGATTTAGAGATTAAGCGTTTGCGCGCAAGACTGAAGGTCCTAGGTTCGAGTGGTGCGTGCGGGATTGTGGATGCGCACTACTGAGGAGTACTATACTAGGGCGAAACGGTCGTCCAGTGATTCCAAGTTTTCAATGATGTTGTAGATTAGATCGACCCATGTAGTCAGCCTGAAAAAAATATTATGGAATGCTTAAAACTTGTTCACGTTATCAACATGTAAGATATGAGTAATAACTTCATAGCTTTTTTTTCTGCTTAATAAGGAACTAGAAGTTACCAGCATAAATAATTTGTCGATTCTTTTCAACTGTAAGCAGCCAAATTTCGTTGATATCAGTTCGCTACAGGGAATGTATCATATGGTACCTATCTGTATCAGTTTAAATTATCAAACCAATTTCATACAATCATGTTTTTATTTATTTTATTTAAACACATAAACATTGGTACAAGGAGACACCAAATAGATATGCGCCACATAAATCATTCGATTTGTGTGAGGGCTGTGATACTACCCGGGTGCCCAGACCGAAGCGGGTGGTGTTCTTAGGGGGCCACACCCCGAGCCCCTGACCTTAAGGTCTGACCCACAAGGCAGTGGAGCATCGTGAGGAGATGCAGTCCAATGGTAGCCGGTGACCAACGATTGGTTCATACGCCATTTGTTCCCGCAGGATACTGGAGCCCATGTGTACCATTGGTTTGGAATCCGGTTAAAACGTCGGACATTCGCTTTACGTCCTACCATTTTCGTAAACAACACCCCTGCCACGAGAAGGCGATGAGTAGGACTTGCCTGGCAGAAACTGAATACTCGTGGCCGTGTGAGAGTATTTCGAGGGGTCGGGCGGGCCCACTCCACTCTCGGCCATACCAAGGCATTTGGGGGGATGTGAAATTATCAGAACAAATGGCCAGAATATTATGACTGGTTTTAAACCATATCTTCCAATATCTTCAACTATTGGTTACAATAATCTCACAGACTTCCAACTTGATAGTTTATACTGTATATCTAACTTTCATTCGCAGAAGAAAAAAAGAACGTCAGAACGAAGTTAAAGGATGATTGTAATTAGTTTATCCTTAATATACAAAGTTAAATCTTATTTTTGATGGTTTCATTGACCTTTATACTACTCATTAAGTACATGAACATTTTGAATCTCTTTAAAAAAACCTAAAATATCTTACCACCAAGAGTAATTATGAATTTAGACTTATATCAATCTATAAAAGCTTTATGTATATACTTTAGAGTTTGTACATCATCAATCATAAACTTTGATCATAATTGATTTCGTAGTTTCTCAATGTATTTCCATTATTTATAACTATGTATATAAAGTGGAGGTTTGTTCATAGTTCAGTATGTAAGAAAAACATACATTGGGTTACTGCGTTATTGTAATAATAATAATAATAATAATAATAATAATAATAATAATAATAATAATAATAATAATAATAATAATAATAATAATAATAATAATAATAATAATAATAACTGTTGTTATATCTTAATAAATTTGTGTATTTGCACTTGAAAAATCACTCAGCTACAACGTAGGACCAGGCACATATATACATCGGTCCAAGTTGCCATTAGCACAACAAGATGAACACTGAATTCATGGTAGTTACTTCAATGGTAGTAATGTATAAAAGAAGGACCGGGTGTAAGGATATAGTACTGGAAGAAAGAATTAGTTCGTAGAAAGTAAGATATGAGGCGATTTTAATCTCATAGTTTAAGGGAAGACAAAATGTGTATACACCTACGCCATTGTGATCGATTCTGAGCCATGTCACCAAGAGTCTCCAACTATTGGTTACGATAGTCACGCGAACCCCAAACAAGTAGTCTGCATCTACCAACATGGCTCAAACTAGAAGTTTGTGACTTCAATGACTGCCACGTTTTGATTTGGCTGTCCCTAACTTTCTTCCAACCGTCTCCAACACCAGTTAGCATTGCGCGTCGTGGTAATCGGTGTTCAGGCATACGCAATGCGAGACTCAACCATCGCAATCGACGAAGATTGAGAACCTCATCGATTGATTTATCATCATTCCCTAATACGCTGCGTCTAACCTCACTAATACTTATCCGGTGATCTCAAAAGTTGGCTACTAGCAGACACGGTGCATTGTCCCACTGGACTACGCCCGATGTGGTGCTCAAACCCCACAACTTTAAGATTATGAGTTTCATGTTCTACCGACTGAGCTAGCCGGGCTCACTTGAAAAATACATTAATTCCATCAATAATGAGACATTCACTAAATAGATTTAATCCAACTTAATATTTACTTGATTTTAAGCAGTTTAATCATCTCCATAGAGTAATGAAAATTTAGTTGAGAGAATATTTAGAACAGTTTTTTTCATTAATGATTTCGTTTCCAAAATCTACTCACATGAATTGTAGTAGAATAACCATAATATTGAACGGAAATCAGTGTTAGAATTATCCTATTAATTATATTTGAAATTACATTTTTGATTAGTTTCAGTTGGGATATATGCATCCCAAGCAGATTATCTGAATATAGCCATATTTCATAAGTTTTTAGCATATATGAGTCCTAAGAAGAACAAAACACATATTGTGGATTTCAGTGTTATCCGGAATTCATCTGTTTTGACAAACGATTGGAAAAGTTGATGAAATAATTAGTTAGTGATAATAAAATAGAAGTACTGTACATTGTTCTAATTATGACTTTATACACTTACAACATTCATCATTAGTAAAATTGGGAATTCAAATAGGAACCGAAGGTGAAGAAAAAGAAGAAGATACTCGACAAAATGATGAGCTGTCATCATTTGCATAGTTAAGGTAATTTTGTATCATAGTCAGTATAATCGTGTAGATAATAGTATCACATGATTTAATAAGATGGTAGGGTATAATTAGGATTATTTCATGGAAATGAGAAAAGCAGTGATATACACATGAAAAGGGTTGAGCGGTAGTTATCTCCAGTATATAAGTGACAAGACCAATCGAATTAGGAATGAAAAAACTTTATTGCACCCTGAAGTAAACAAACTGTTTGAATGTATTTCTTTAGAACTATTAGGGATGTAGATCTGTGGTTAGCAGAGGCTCTGTCCATTATAAAATTTAAGCATAGTTTATTTGTGTAGAAACAATATATTCTTATCCTTTACGTTCATTGGTCCCTCCACAATGCTTAATTCTGAGAACTTCATAGAAGTTCTATGCTCATACACTTTTATTTTTGATTATCGTTTTATTCAATTATCTAATTTTTTTCCTTCGCACATAAAAAGTAACCTGACAAGCAAATATATGGTCAGATTTGTAAAGAAGTTTTTCCAGTCAATTACATCTTTCCATCACTTTATCTAAGAATATCGGAAATGATCTCTCACTAAATAATGTGTCTGTTTATACTATCAGTTTGTTTACTATGGTGATCATATTTATATTCTTTAAACTAGTAGGTAGATGAGCAGCAAAGGAGTTAAATCAACAGTTATATCAATGATTTTCAACGATTCCACAATTGGGATCGATTCATATTCCCCAAATGCCCTGGTACAGCCGAGAGTGAGGGGAGTCCGCTCTCCCTCTCCAAATGCTCTCATATGGCCACGCGTATATAGCCTCTGTCAGGGAATTCCTACTCACTGCCTTCTCGTGGCGGGGGTGTTATTTACGAAATTGAGAGGACGAAAAGCGAATGTCCGGCGCTTTAACCGGATCCCAAACCAATGGTGCACATGGGCTCCAGTATCCTGCGGGAACAAATGGCGTATGAACCAATCGTTGGTCACCGGCTTCCATGGGAATGCATCTCCTGACATTGCTCCACTGCCTTGTGGGTCAGACCTTCAGGTCAAAGGCTCCGGCTGTGGCCCCCTGAGAAAACCACCTGCTTCGGTCTGGGCACCCGGGCAGTATCACAGCCCTCACACACATATCGAATGAGATTTGTGTCGCGCATATGCATTTAGTACCTCTTTGTACCAATATCTATGTGTTAAAATAAAATAAAATATAAAATATTTATGATTATGAAATGGTGTAAGTAAAGAATATTTTCTATAACATTTCTACTGATTCCGAACCATATTGCTCAACATTTTAACCACTGATCGTCCCAACTCAAATCATGTATTCTACCTACTAACATATTAGACCAAAGTTACTAACTCTACGGGCTGATCCTAATTCTTAGTTTACTTACCTCTAGTTTTCTTATAGCCTACTTGTATACTAACCAATATTACGTTTCGAGTTACGTGGTAGTTAGACATACGTAATGCATTTCGATCACCTTAATCAATTGTGATTCACAGCCTTATCAACTAAAAACACATTTATTTGACTTCAAGGCATACCACAGGGATGAAGACCAATGGTTACTACTCATATACCCTATATGAAGTAGTTACATTGGGTTTCTGACCTATGATCTATCCGTTGAAAAAACCAAACGTTGTCAGTAATAAACCATACTAATATACAAATCGTACTGATAATATTGATTCTAGGTATTCTTATCATAAAAGTTCTTGAATATTCTATCTATTATTATTGATCCGTTAATTTTAGGATTATGATAACCAACTAATGTAGTTGGTCACTAAAGATGCACTTAAACATGCTGACAGGTACAAACTACCTGGTTGGGGTCCGTGTGGTTATCGTAACCAATAGTCAGAGACTGAATGACATCGCTCAAGATAGTTTGTAATGGCTCAAGTGCACTTATTCTTTGTCTTGCCCCAAATCCTGAAATTCTGAATTTCTTATAACTTTTTCGTCTTTATTTCGCTAATTTATATTTTCTTTTTGAGTTGTATTTTCGATGCCTAATCTTTTCTATTACCATTGATACTGTTAATACTTCTAGTATTCCTGGATTTGGTCTGACAACCTCATCTCTCTGTGCTAATGGGATATAGCAAATTGAACCGATGTACATACATATAGATTTTACGTTGTGACTAACTGGGAAAAATACTATGTGTATTAGGCATCCTAATTTTTTGGGATTTCGTCCTTTTGATGATTACATTATTGTTACAGCTTCAAAGAAACTTATTCTATCCCTCTTCTTGAATCTCCGTTAAGGCTGTTATTGCCGAGTTATTCATAGTCCAGTATTTTTATCAAAAAAACTTCTGTTCACTAAACGTATTGGTATACCAGTGTTCAGATTGACCCGGTACCTTCTACTTTTTTACTGACATTTTTCAGTCGCGTTATCAAAACTGAAATGGAGTTGGATGTCATCCGTTACACAAATCGTATAAGTAGTGCTGCACATCGTCACTTAATGCGTTCAGTTAAACCGGGAATGTATCAATATCAGGCAGAAAGTATTTTCAAACATTATTGCTACTTCCATGGTGGTATGCGTCATATGAGCTATACATGTATTGCAGCTACGTAAGTAGTTCATTTCGTTGTGTATTTTGTCTTGATTGAGCGATAAAGTTTATCTGTCTCTTATCCATATCGTTCACTAATTCAGAAACAATGTTTTATGTGTCGAGTCCTTAGTGCTGATCAAATCATGTCGAACAAGTCACAATATGCCTTCTGAATGACTCGAGATCGTGTATATTTTATTTGAAGGTTAGATGATCGGATGTAGTTGACAGAAAACTCTTTACCTAGAATTCGTTCAGGATTGAGAGAAGAGAATCTTTCCAAAAATAATCGTAAATATCTGTTGTTAACGAGTTTCAACTAGCATAGTACCTTACTTTCTATAATTTAACTGCAACCATACTGCCATTTAATATTTCTTAGAAAATTTCATACTACTAAACTAATATTACGAGTAGTTAAAAACTTCTCAAGCATAAATATAATCTTTTGGTCTAAAGAAAGCCAATCAATGGTATTAAGCTTACATAAAAGGTTTTCTGATTTTTACAATAATTTCATTTCTATTCACTTAGTACTGTTTACTTGAATGTCCCCATTGATACTTAGGATTACAATTGATCAGTGTTATTGGCATATGTACATACTGTGCGTATTGCCTTAATTCACAAGCATTCTACCAGTGGAATCCACGACGCGCGTTTCGTCCTATTTGGGACTCGTCAGCTGGATGTACCTGCCTCCCAGAGTTGATATTCACTTGATTTGATCTATATAAATTATAAACGGTCCTACTGATGTGTGGGCAAGTAAAATAATGCTTGGTTATTTGCCAAGTCAGACTGGTAAAAAGTTTGACAGGTGTTATATGAGTTATATATTTTCCTGCCCTTATTATTACAATTTTGATTTGGAACAACATATATAAGCGAACAATATTGTTTCCGATTATATCCTCATCAGGCCTTAGTTCTAATTTACTGTAATATCTATATGCATATACAAAATTATTAAACCAATCAAGGCAGATTATGAGTCAATGATAACAATGAAAACGATTACATAATAAGTGAAAAGTACAAATTGTGATTGTTGGCATGAAAATATACTTATGTTCTAGTCAAGCCAGCTACGTGTTCTTGATCTGAATTGTGTTGAAGTCCTGCAGAATAGACACTGGGAAGGTATCTAGTGTAGATATTCGTTCAGGGTATTTTATTTATTTATTTTAAAACATAGATATTGGTACAAAGAGGCATCAAATACATATACGCCACACAAATCTCATTTGATATGTGTGAGGGCTGTGATACTGCCCGGGTGCCCAGACCGAAGCAGGTGGTTTTCTCAGGGGGCCACAGCCGGAGCCTTTGACCTGAAGGTCTGATCCACAAGGCAGTGGAGCAATGTCAGGAGATGCATTCCCATGGTAGCCGGTGACCAACGATTGGTTCATACGCCATTTGTTCCTTCAGGATACTGGAGCCCATGTGCACCATTGGTTTGGAGTCAGGGTTTTTCAACTCCCGTTGGTTAATTCTCCGTGTCCACCAACTTGGTTAAAGCGCCTCACATTCGGTTTTCGTCGTCTCAATTCCGTAAACAACACCCCCGCTACGAGAAGGCAGTGAGTAGGACTTTTCTGGCAGAGGCTATATACGCGTAGCCATTTGAGAGCATTTGGAGAGGGATAGACGACTCTCCACACTGTCGGCCGTACCAAGGCATTTGGGGGCGTCTTATTTGTGTAATAGAGAATATTGAGTGTTATTTCAACTACACTACAGTTTATCTCTTTTTTTAAAAACTTAATTTTTTAGAGGATGTGATTGTGCTATACTTCATTACGGTCATGCAGGTGAACCGAATGAACATCAAATTCTAGATGGTGAAATGTGTTTATTTGATATGGGTGGTGAATATTATTGTTACTCTTCAGATATTACCTGTTCATTTCCTGTTAATGGCCGATTTACTGATGATCAAAAGTTCATTTACAATGCTGTACTATGTGCATCACGGTAATTTTAATTATTTTCTTTCTTATAAATTACTTAGTTTTAGAAGATTAGTTCAATTTTGAAATTGTTTTCTATGCATAGTTGACGAAAGCTTAAAATCAGAGGAAGATAACACTCCATAGTTGTCGTTTGCTTGCTGTTGGGAATCTTCTGTGTTATACATACACTTACGATTCTAATAAGCTTGTCCCGAACCCAATAGTTGATATTATTGTTCACTATCATCTTATCGAAACACAGTAGACGCCCCGACGAGCGATGCTTTGTGGTGTAGGAATAGGTTGGAAGAAAGCTAGGGGCGGCCAGACCGAAATATGGCACGAGTCCATGAAGTCACTGACAAGTGGACTGAGTCATGTTGGCAGGTGTAGACTACCTGGTTGGGATCCACGAGATGATAGCAACCGATGGTTAGCGACCCTAAATGACATGGCTCAAAATCGTTTGCAATGGCACAGGTGCATACACTCTTTGTGTTCTCCCAAATTCTAATCTTCTGAATTTTTCATGTTCCTTTCTTTTTTTCTCTCTCCAAATTTATTTCACTGGATTATACTCGTTGAATAAGATCTTCAAACCCTAATCTTTCCGATTACTGCTTACACTTTTACTACCTCTATCACTACGGCATTTGAATCGACAACTGCATCTCTGTACTAATGTGGTATGACAACTCGAACTGATGTACGTACGTACGATGTTCTACGTTGTTACTGACTGACTGAAGCACATCCAGCTGACGTATTCCAAAAAGGATTTGCTGCTAGCCACCATTATTCTAGTGCCGTCGTTTGTACCTGTATCTATCTCATTCTTTAAGCTGTAAATCTACTAGTCACTATTTTTCACTAGAATTTCAGAAAATGTATTTCAAAATTAGTTACTAGTGTTTTTACTTTCAGTTGTGAGACTTTTTGTCAACTATATCTTCCTCTTTCCTTAGCGAATAATCAATTTTAAACAATATGACTGTTGAAACTGGAACATGAGTCAATTGAAGCTAGACCACCATGGAAAACCTGGAAGCACTGGACGACTGTTTCGTCCTAGTACGAGACTCCTCAGCAGTGCACATCAGCGATCCTGCACGCTACGAGATTCTAACCCAGGACCTTCAATTGACTCATGATTTCAACCAGTGAAATTTCTAAAAATCTCCACATAACCTATTCTGACATACTTATTTGTTGATTACATCAATTTAATTCTTCTAAAAATATAACATTTCCAGTGCCGTGTTAAATGAAATTAAACCAGGTGCTGATTGGGTTCAACTTCATCAGTTAGCTGAACTAGAAATTCTTACTCATCTAAGAGAAGGTGGTCTACTTCTGGGTGATATTAATGAAATGATGAAATCAAGACTGGGTGCTATATTTATGCCACATGGATTAGGTCATCTACTTGGATGCGATGTACATGATGTTGGAGGTTATTTAAATGTAAGGATATATATTTTTTCTTTTGAGTCTAGTTAGTTATCTACAACATTTCCAATGTTCATTATTAAGTATGTCATACCTAGCACTTTCGGTCATTTTTCCATTCATCTAGTAGTGGGTGAACGCTGTGTACTACTTGTATATGATTTTGCAATAAAGATTTTATGTCAACTACGTGTTATCAGCATGTCCAATGTACCACAGCCCATGTTTTGTATGAGAACACAAATACGATAAGATTTAAGGTTTAAAATGAACATTTCACTTGAATATGTGCCCTGCAATCTGTTACATACATTGAGAAATGACTGAAAATAATGGACACAAAACATACTAAATGTGTTATGTGTAACCATGCGGATTTTGATTCTATAGCATATATATATATATATATATATATATATATATATATATATATATATATATATATATATATATATATAGCGAGAGAGAGAGTTAGCGTCACCATCCCATAGAAAACTTACTTCTTTACGCCTGTTACTCGTGAAGGAGCATAGGCCGCTCACTATCGTTCTCCATCAAACCCTATCATGGGCAATCCTTCCAGTTGTTATTCACCCTTACATATCTGCTTTTATTTCCCGACGTAATATGTTCTTTGGCCTTCCTCTTTTCCGCTTCCCTTCAGGATTCCAAGTTAGCGCTTGCCTCGTGATGCAGTTTGACGATTTGCGTAATGTATGTCCTATCCATTTCCATCGTCTTTTCCTAATTTCTTCTTCAGCTGGAAGTTGGTTTGTTCTCTCCCACAGAAGGCTATTGCTGATGGTATCCGGTCAATGGATGTTGAGTATCTTGCGCAGACAGCTATTTATAAATACTTGTACCTTCTTGATGTTGGTTGTTGTAGTTCTCCAAGTTTCAGCTCCATACAGTAGAACTGCCTTGACGTTGATATTGAAGATTCTCACTTCGATATTGGTTGAAAGTTGTTTTGAGTTCCATATGTTCTTCATTTGTAGAAATGCTGTCCTTGCTTTGCCAATCCTTGCCTTTACGTCTGCATCTGAACCTCCTTGTTCATCGAAGATGCTTCCTAGGTATGTGAAGGACTCTACATTTTCCAGAGTTTCTCCATCAAGAGCGATTGGATTGCTGTTCTCCGTTTTGAATTTGAGGACCTTGGTTTTCCCTTTGTGTATGCTGAGGCCTACTGATGCAGAGACTGCTGCTACACTGGCTGTCTTTGTCTGCATCTTTTCGTGTGTACGCGATAGGAGGGCTAGGTCATCTGCGAAGTCCAAATCGTCTAATTGATTTCGAGCTGTCCATTGTATTCCGTGTTTTCCTTCAGATGTCGAGGTCTTCATAATCCAGTCGACCACCATAAGAAAGAGGAAGGGAGAGAGTAAACAGCCTTGTCTGACTCCGGTCCTTACTTGGAATGCATCTGTCAGCTGTCCTCCATGCATGACTTTGCACGGTAGTCCGTCATATGAGTTCCGGATAATGTTGACAATCTTCTCAGGAACTCCGTAGTGTCGAAGAAGTTTCTATAACGTCCTCCTATCCACACTGTCAAATGCTTTTTCATAATCAATGAAGTTGATGTATAGTGACGAGTTCCACTCAACTGATTGTTCGACGATGATCCGTAGTGTTGCAATTTGGTCTGTGAACGATCGATCCTTACGGAATCCAGCTTGTTGATCTCGAAGTTGGGCATCTACTGCATCTTTCATCTGGTTCAGCAACACTCTGTTGAAGACCTTCCCTGGTATTGACAGTAGTGTAATGCCTCTTTATTTTTCACATTTGCTTAGATCCCCTTTCTTTGGAATCTTGACGAGCTGCCCTTCTTTCCAGTCCATCGGCACTTGTTCCTCCTCCCAAATCTTTTTGAATAGAAGGTAAAGCATGCTTGTGGTTGCTTCGATGTCTGATTTCAGTGCTTCAGCTGGTATGTTGTCGGGTCCCGTTCTTGATTTGTCTGACGGCCATTCTGATTTCTTTCTTCGTTGGTGGGTTGACGTCTATGGGAAGATCTGTATGCGCTGCTTCGATGTCCGGTGGATTCGTTGGAGCCGGCCTATTCAGGAGTTCCTCGAAGTATTCTACCCATCTGTTCCGCTGTTGTTGAATTTCGGTGATTGGCTTGCCTTCTTTGTCTTTGACCGGTCTCTCTGGTTTACTGTATTTCCCTGCTAGTTTCTTCGTTGTATCGTAAAGCTGTTTCATATTTCCTTCTCTAGCAGCTTTTTCTGCCGTCGTTGCTAGTTCTTCCACGTATTTCCTCTTGTCGGCTCTAATGCTTCTCTTCACTTGTTTGTTTGCTTCTATGTATTCAGCTTGTGCTTGGACTTTCTCTGCTCGTGTTCGGCTGTTGTTTATTGCTGCCTTCTTGTTCTTCCTTTCTTTGATCTTGTCCAGTGTTTCTGTAGAGATCCACTCCTTATGATGGTATTTCTTTAGACCCAGAACCTCTTGACACGTTAAAGTTAATGCTTCCTTGATGCCTTTCCAGTTGTCCTCCATACTAGTCTCTTCTTCCTTCCGTAGATCTTGTAAGGCTTGGAACCTGTTGTTGAGAGCTATCTTGAATTCATTGAGTCTGTCAGTATCTCGAAGGAAGGCTGTATTGAACCTTTGTAGTGCTGTTTGTCCACTTGTCCAGTTCTTTTTTAGCTTCAGTTTTAAATTGGCCACAACTAGGTGGTGATCTGAAGCTACGTCAGCGCCTCTCCTGGTTCTCACATCTTCCATAGTCCTTCGGAATTTTTTGTTGATGCAAATATGATCTATTTGGTTCTCTGTAGTGTGGTCCGGTGAGATCCATGTAGCCTTGTGTATACGCTTGTGTGGAAATATTGTGCCTCCTATGACCAATTTGTTGAATGCACATAGATTTGCAAATCTTTCTCCATTTTCGTTTCTTTCTCCCAGTCCATGTCGTCCCATCATATCTTCATATCCAGTGTTGTCTATTCCAACTTTGGCATTTATATCTCCCATCAGAATAGTTAGGTCCTTTCTTGGGCATTTCTCAATGATTGACTGCAGCCGCTCGTAGAACTGATCTTTAATGTCGTCGTTGCTATCATTTGTGGATGCATAACATTGGATAATATTCATTAAGATCCCCTCCTTCTTTGTTTTGAATGATGCTTTGATGATTCTGGGTCCGTGAGATTCCCATCCTACAAGTGCATTTCGTGTTACTTTGGACAGCATAAGAGCGACTCCCTGAGTGTGTGGAGCATTGTCCTCTTCATGACCGGAGTATAGCAGCATCTCTCCCGTAGCTAGCCTTTTCTGTCCAGCTTGGGTCCAGTGGGTTTCGCTGATTCGCAGTACGGCTAAGTTGTATCTCCTCATTTCCAATGCTATTTGACTGGTCTTCCCGGTTTCCCACATTGTTCGAACGTTCCATGTACCTATAAAAAATTTTGCTCTGGTTGTTAGAAGGGGCATCGGCCTCGTGGCTTCCGAAGGAACTCGGCTTTCACCATGAAGCGTCATAATTCTTCTAAATAAAGACCTTCTAACTCCCAGGGCAGAGTTTAAATGGATTGGATTATTTTTTCTGGTAAGCGTTTTTTTAGCGAGTTAGTTTTCTACGGGATGGGGACGCTAACCCCATGCACAACCCTCCTTTACCCGGGCTTGGGACCGGCAGTAACCCCATAAAAGCTACAGGCGAATTCAGTAGAAAACTAACTCGCTAAAAAAACGCTTTCCAGAAAAAATAATCCAAACCATTTAAACTCTGCCCTGAAAGTTAGAAGGTCTTTATTTAGAAGAATTATGACGCTTCATGGTGAAAGCCGAGTTCCTTCGGAAGCCACGAGGCCGATGCCCCTTCTAACAACCAGAGCAAAATTTTTTATAGGTACATGGAACGTTCGAACAATGTGGGAAACCGGGAAGACCAGTCAAATAGCAATGGAAATGAGGAGATACAATTTGGCAGTACTGGGAATCAGCGAAACTCACTGGACCCAAGCTGGACAGAAAAGGCTAGCTACGGGAGAAATGCTGCTATACTCCGGTCATGAAGAGGACAATGCTCCACACACTCAGGGAGTCGCTCTTATGCTGTCCAAAGTAACACGAAATGCACTTGTAGGATGGGAATCTCACGGACCCAGAATCATCAAAGCATCATTCAAAACAAAGAAGGAGGGGATCTTAATGAATATTATCCAATGTTATGCATCCACAAATGATAGCAACGACGACATTAAAGATCAGTTCTACGAGCGGCTGCAGTCAATCATTGAGAAATGCCCAAGAAAGGACCTAACTATTCTGATGGGAGATATAAATGCCAAAGTTGGAATAGACAACACTGGATATGAAGATATGATGGGACGACATGGACTGGGAGAAAGAAACGAAAATGGAGAAAGATTTGCAAATCTATGTGCATTCAACAAATTGGTCATAGGAGGCACAATATTTCCACACAAGCGTATACACAAGGCTACATGGATCTCACCGGACCACACTACAGAGAACCAAATAGATCATATTTGCATCAACAAAAAATTCCGAAGGACTATGGAAGATGTGAGAACCAGGAGAGGCGCTGATGTAGCTTCAGATCACCACCTAGTTGTGGCCAATTTAAAACTGAAGCTAAAAAAGAACTGGACAAGTGGACAAACAGCACTACAAAGGTTCAATACAGCCTTCCTTCGAGATACTGACAGACTCAATGAATTCAAGATAGCTCTCAACAACAGGTTCCAAGCCTTACAAGATCTACGGAAGGAAGAAGAGACTAGTATGGAGGACAACTGGAAAGGCATCAAGGAAGCATTAACTTTAACGTGTCAAGAGGTTCTGGGTCTAAAGAAATACCATCATAAGGAGTGGATCTCTACAGAAACACTGGACAAGATCAAAGAAAGGAAGAACAAGAAGGCAGCAATAAACAACAGCCGAACACGAGCAGAGAAAGTCCAAGCACAAGCTGAATACATAGAAGCAAACAAACAAGTGAAGAGAAGCATTAGAGCCGACAAGAGGAAATACGTGGAAGAACTAGCAACGACGGCAGAAAAAGCTGCTAGAGAAGGAAATATGAAACAGCTTTACGATACAACGAAGAAACTAGCAGGGAAATACAGTAAACCAGAGAGACCGGTCAAAGACAAAGAAGGCAAGCCAATCACCGAAATTCAACAACAGCGGAACAGATGGGTAGAATACTTCGAGGAACTCCTGAATAGGCCGGCTCCAACGAATCCACCGGACATCGAAGCAGCGCATACAGATCTTCCCATAGACGTCAACCCACCAACGAAGAAAGAAATCAGAATGGCCGTCAGACAAATCAAGAACGGGACCCGACAACATACCAGCTGAAGCACTGAAATCAGACATCGAAGCAACCACAAGCATGCTTTACCTTCTATTCAAAAAGATTTGGGAGGAGGAACAAGTGCCGATGGACTGGAAAGAAGGGCAGCTCGTCAAGATTCCAAAGAAAGGGGATCTAAGCAAATGTGAAAAATAAAGAGGCATTACACTACTGTCAATACCAGGGAAGGTCTTCAACAGAGTGTTGCTGAACCAGATGAAAGATGCAGTAGATGCCCAACTTCGAGATCAACAAGCTGGATTCCGTAAGGATCGATCGTTCACAGACCAAATTGCAACACTACGGATCATCGTCGAACAATCAGTTGAGTGGAACTCGTCACTATACATCAACTTCATTGATTATGAAAAAGCATTTGACAGTGTGGATAGGAGGACGTTATAGAAACTTCTTCGACACTACGGAGTTCCTGAGAAGATTGTCAACATTATCCGGAACTCATATGACGGACTACCGTGCAAAGTCATGCATGGAGGACAGCTGACAGATGCATTCCAAGTAAGGACCGGAGTCAGACAAGGCTGTTTACTCTCTCCCTTCCTCTTTCTTATGGTGGTCGACTGGATTATGAAGACCTCGACATCTGAAGGAAAACACGGAATACAATGGACAGCTCGAAATCAATTAGACGATTTGGACTTCGCAGATGACCTAGCCCTCCTATCGCGTACACACGAAAAGATGCAGACAAAGACAGCCAGTGTAGCAGCAGTCTCTGCATCAGTAGGCCTCAGCATACACAAAGGGAAAACCAAGGTCCTCAAATTCAAAACGGAGAACAGCAATCCAATCGCTCTTGATGGAGAAACTCTGGAAAATGTAGAGTCCTTCACATACCTAGGAAGCATCTTCGATGAACAAGGAGGTTCAGATGCAGACGTAAAGGCAAGGATTGGCAAAGCAAGGACAGCATTTCTACAAATGAAGAACATATGGAACTCAAAACAACTTTCAACCAATATCGAAGTGAGAATCTTCAATATCAACGTCAAGGCAGTTCTACTGTATGGAGCTGAAACTTGGAGAACTACAACAACCAACATCAAGAAGGTACAAGTATTTATAAATAGCTGTCTGCGCAAGATACTCAACATCCATTGACCGGATACCATCAGCAATAGCCTTCTGTGGGAGAGAACAAACCAACTTCCAGCTGAAGAAGAAATTAGGAAAAGACGATGGAAATGGATAGGACATACATTACGCAAATCGTCAAACTGCATCACGAGGCAAGCGCTAACTTGGAATCCTGAAGGGAAGCGGAAAAGAGGAAGGCCAAAGAACATATTACGTCGGGAAATAAAAGCAGATATGTAAGGGTGAATAACAACTGGAAGGATTGCCCATGATAGGGTTTGATGGAGAACGATAGTGAGCGGCCTATGCTCCTTCACGAGTAACAGGCGTAAAGAAGTAAGTTTTCTATGGGATGGTGACGCTAACTCTCTCTCGCTATATATATACTTGAGTGTTGTTTGTTGGCTAACACACGTACTAGTTAGCAGAATCATGTGCTTTGGATGGGAGTTATATATAAGCTCCTGGTAGGATAATTACTAGCTAATAAATGATTCATTGTTTATCTTAAGCAAATTAGCATCTCACTAGCGCAAAGGAGAAATACGAGTGTTATTTTGGTTCTTACACATTTATCTGGTATTATACAAATCTGTTTGACATAATGTCAAGTTCTTCTTTATTGACTCTGGCTATAATCAGTTACATAATCCGTAATACCAATGACATGAAATGGAAGGTTTCAGTTTTTATTTTGATATGGATACTAGTGCCAGTTCAATTGACTGTCATATTGTGCTGAATCAATTCTATTACAGTACTATTCTTACACATTCACTTTGTATATTTAAAAAATTCTATTCCCGTGATATAGTTGTTGTGAACTGTTATATCTAGAGCTTATATTCCTGATATGCCGCGTATAACTTGAGCACTTGAACTCTAGAACCCTTCCAAGTCGCAAATGAGAAGACAGGAGACAAGTGAAAGGAATGCCGTTCCAGACAGTGTCAAATTATAATACAAAACTGTCAGGTATTCATAGTTTTTAATAAAAACGAAATCATCATTATAGCTATCTAATCTGTACATAGGGGGTTATTAGCCCTGTCCGATGGGGAAGCTACACGTAGAGATTCTAGAATATTCTTCCAATAGGTGATTGGATGAAATATCTTCGGCTCTCTCTGAGCTTCCTCGAGTTCACCCGTGGACCGTCCTCACAGGAACATAAATTATCAAAATTTCTAATATAATCTTAATTATGCTTTGTTTCAAAAGAGATCATGCCATACTTCCTACAAACTTTGTTGTTTTTTCGGCCTAGGATACTCCATCTCGAAGTTCACAGCCAGGTTTAAAAAACCTACGTACAGCTCGACTACTACAAACCAATATGGTAATGACAGTTGAGCCAGGATGTTATTTCATTGAACGCTTATTGAATCAAGCCTTATCGTCGGATATACTAAGTAAATTTATTGATAGAGGCCAAATTGAAAGATTTAAAAAATTTGGTGGTGTAAGTAATTGGTTGAAGAAAGTTTTTTTAACATTTAAATTAATCTATCTTAATTTCAGACATTTGACTTATATAACCCCTTCTAATAAATATACGGACTAAGGTGATAAAACGTTGGTTTCGCAAAATGTAAGGGATTTCATTCTTATCCTCTTCAAAGAAAACATCCGATTTTTAATGGGATTACACTTCTGTTCCCACTGTTTATAACATACCTCGAAATTCCAACTCCTATGTTTACATCTTATCGTTTTTATTTCTTAAATTTAGGTTATCAGTAATCATTTAGACGGTGAGTCACCTATCATAAGGTACAACAGATCTCATATAGTTATGTTTCCATCAATAATTGTCCTTGGAATATTCATAGGCCTCACTGAAATGCTTGATATTTGATAGAAACTGCTTTCATCATTACGTTTGTTCTATCAACACTTCTCAAATGGCCACGTGCATACAACCACTGCCAGGGAAGTCCTACTCACTGCCTTCTCGCGGCATTACTGTTGTTTATGAAATTCAGAGGACGAAAATCGAATGTCCGGCGCTTTAAACAGGTTGGTGGATATGCAGTTCCACCTAGGGTAGTTGGAAAACCCTGATTCCAAACCAATGGTGCATATGGGCTCCAGCAGTTTGGCAATATTTCTGCCGTCCGAAATTTGAATTTCGGGAGTTCAGTATTGTAAGTAGTTTATTAGTATCACCATTTAGCATTACGACATAACCGTATCGTCAGTGTTTCCTGTAATCAAACCGCGCTTGACTTGACTAAGTCGATGCGACTATATACGTCTGTTGTCAGGATGCTAGGCTTAGTATACGTTTCATGATAGTCTACACTTATTAGTAGAATGTACTGCACTCTGATATCCTAACCTATATCGTCTATTGTCACGTTTAACCATGACTGACCTCTCGTAAAACTGAAATGCTTAGATGGATATCATTTTAGTCTGATGCTTAGTGTTGGTAGAATTTTCTTAATCAACACACCAGCATTTTGTTTCCTATGATAGTCAGCGATCAGTGTATGTTTCTTATCTTCTAATATACTTTTAATAGAGATGAACCTTTTCATTTCTGGTAAAACACCAATTTAATAAAAGTAATGAAGATTTTCCCCATGGAATCAATATGCTACGTGACGTTGTCATTTAAGCCTTTGTAAATATTTTGTCATGTTGAAATAGTGTAATTTGATTCTAGACACCTTTATTATTTGATATTTCAATTGTTTCTAGGTAAGAATTGAAGATAATATTATTGTCACTGAAACTGGTTATGAATTGTTAACAGACGTTCCACGGACTATTGAAGAAATCGAGGCATGGATGTCTTCTAAATCGGAATGTAATGGTCATATTTATGAATAATAATCTTGAATGTATAATTCTTATGTGCAATGAAATGATTCATAATTGATTTTTTAAAGTACAATGTGTAATGATTAACTTGGTTAATATATAATCAATGTATTAATAAATAAACCAAAATTATTAAATGACAAATAGTTTTCTAATGAATATGAATTGAATAAGTTGTATGGCACAAGTCCATGGAGTCACTGACAAGTTGACTGAGTCATGTTGGCAGGTGTAGACTACCTGGTTGGGATCCACGAGATGATAGCAACCGATGGTTAGCGACCCTAAATGACATGGCTCAAAATCGTTTGCAATGGCACAGGTGCATACATTCTTTGTGTTCTCCCAAATTCTAATCTTCTGAATTTTTCATGTTCCTTTCTTTTTTTCTCTCTCCAAATTTATTTCACTGGATTATACTTCTTGAATAACATCTTCAAACACTTTTACTACCTCTATCACTACGGCATTTGAATCGACAACTGCATCTCTGTGCTAATGTGGTATGACAACTCGAACTGATGTACGTACATACGATATTCTGCGTTGTTAGTGACTGACTTTTATTGTTTGTTGTTTTAAACTTCAATCATACAAAGGTATTTCGTTACTATACATAAAGTCAGTTAATTGGTAAGAAATAAAATCGATAAGTACAATAATTTATTAAAACAAACAAGAATTATTATTATTATCATTTATTTAACCATTTCAGTTCAGTCAGGCTTGAGTGCTGTTAGAGGTATGAGGACGGTTATCACTTCCCGGTTTCCCACATCGTGGAAGGGTTCTTCTGGAGGTACCTGAAGAGGAAATTGGATTAGAGGTGGTCTTAATGACCTGAGAGCTTAACCGCAGTGCCTAAGGGACAACTGCTTGAGGTCTGTCACACACGACCATTTTAGGAGTAATTTTTGTGTTAGCTTACTTATTAAGACCTTACCACGGGAGACAGACATCTGTGAGATAAGGCGAGGTGTGCTGTTTTAGGGTCGATCTTTTCTAACCCCCCACTACTCCTTGTGAGAAGGCAGTATCGCTGTCATGCTGGTTGTCTGAAAGAAACACCTTACTGCTGTCACACCTCTTTACAGTCAGCAGTACGACTTCGCCTTTGGGTCTGTTGCTTTTAGTCTTACCGCTCTTCAACCGACCTATCTGATATGGTAGGACCTTGAGGAACGGTTGTTGCAGCCATTATAGCTCGGTTGCTTCATCATGATAGGAAAGCCCGAACACCACACGGTAAGGTCTCAACAAGTACGGAGCTAGCATAAAAATTACTCATAAAAAGGTCGTGTGTGACCGACCTCAAGTAGTTGTCCCTTGGGCACTGCGGTTACGCTCTCAGGTCACTATGACCACCTCTAATCCAATTTCCTCTTCAGGTACCTCCAGAAGAACCCTTCCACGATGTGGGCAACCAGGAAGTGATAACCGTCCTCATACACCTAACAGCACTCAAGACCACTGGGTTCATCCTCAGGTTCTTCCTATCTTATTGGATTAGTATAGGATATCGAGGAATTAATGTAATGAAATTTGTAATGTATAATACCCATCACTTCAATTCACAAACTAATTAATTGTCCAATTCTCATTGCTTAGAATTTATAAGGTAATTAACCACTTTGTTTTATTTACAGGCATTCTTTTCAAACTCGTACTTTAGACTGTCGTATGAAAGTCTAAGTATAACTAGCCAAAACTGTTGTGAACAATAATACAAACGGGGATAGAGTATCTTGGTAAAATATGAGAACTATCCATTGAATACTTCAATTGCAAATTTCCGTCATTTGTCGTTTACATTCTGTATGATTCTTCCGACTCACAATTCCTTTCTAATTCCGTTTTCTTCAAAGATTTCTGTCAAGTCTTCCACTCCCGACTGGTGTTATATCTTACTTATGTCGACAGACATAAGTAGCATACACCACAAGACAAGTAAAACATGACATTTAACACTTCATCTACTCATGAAGTATAAATATATGAAGTGGGTATAGTTAACTAGTCAAAAACGAGAGTTGGACACATGTACCGAATAGTAATGAGATGATCTTGTGTAACAATCATATTTATAAGAATACAATTTCCATTGATTCGCAATTAACTGGATGCAGGCACATCAAGATCAGACTGAATCAAAGTGACGGGTGTTTAAAGTAGACATAGAGAATGACACAGATGTGCATTAACCAAAGTTGCCATATTTGTTAGCACGATGAAATGAAAATAGGGAAATCGGAACGATATAGTAGCAATGATAAGAAAAACTATATCTTGGGAAGGTGGTTTGAAAGGACCGAGTTAAAAGGTATGTATGAAGTAGTACTGTAACTCAACAGGAAGATAAAGAATGGATTGATCTGTGAACGATTCTCGGTGATTTCAACGGCCACAAATCGCGGACTTCAATCAAATACCATCCACATACCTAATCACGCCTTCAGTCAATGACCTCATGGACTGATGTCATGTTTTGATTTGGCCTCTCCTAGCTTTCCGATCTACTACACTAACCATCATTGCGCGTTGAGGTAGTCATTAGGTGGACATACGTAATAAATAAATTCACTGCTTCATCGAGCGACTTGCCAACTACCTTATGCCTAACCTCAGTATCTCTCATTCAGTCATTTCACGACACTCGAGCAATTCTTCGAAGACATCTATGCTCAAGAACCTACGAATATCTACTTTCATTGAACGTGTTTCACAACTCTAAAGTGGAACAGAGCAGAATTCTGAATACACACGCTACTTTGTTAGGAGACGGAAATCTCGACTACGCCATAAGTGAGTCAAGCTGGTTAACTCTAACCGAGCTTTCTGAATCCGTGACAAGATTTCGGGAGAAATCAACAACAGTTGTTTGAGATAAACTGTTATTGATCGCTATAGTTATGCCAAATATTCTCTGAGTGTATATTTGATTAGGTAATAAATTGCTCTTACGTGTTTCATATAACTTTTAAATGTACAGTTACAATATTCCATTTAAATTGGTGGAATACATTGACAAAAAAACAAATAGGGGAATTTAAAACAAGTGATCTGGTATAGGACGATAAGTTAACCATTTGACCACATAAATATTGGTACAAATGGGCACCGAATATATAGGCGCCACATAAGTCGTTTGGTTTGTGTATAGGTTGTGATACTGATTGAGCGCCCAGACCGAAGGTGGTTTTCTTAGGAGGCCACATTCGGAGCCTTCGACTTAAACGTCTGATCCATGAGGCAGTGGAGAAACGTAAGGAGACGCAGTCCCATGGTAGCCGGTGACCAAGAAATAGTTCATACGCCATTTGTTCCTTTAGGATACTGGAGCTCATGTGCACCATTGGTTTGAAATCAGGGTTTTCCAACTCCCCTAGGTGGACTCTCTGTGTCCACTGTTATGTCAGAATTGCTCGCGCTCATGTGAGAGCATTTTGAGTGGGAGAGCGGACTCTCCCCACTTTCGGCCATACCAGAGCATTTTCGGGGTGGGGGAGATAATTACATCTATGAAAAGCTTAAACACATTGGAGATAGTGATAAATATGAATCGACTACTGGAAATCTAAATTGATGATTATTCATCATATAAATCAACTGCTGGAAACAAAAAAAGATAACTTTATATAATCATTTACTGTATAAAAAACGTCCGATGAAATTTGACATAAAACTATTACAATCTTAATTATTAAGTGAATAAATTTCTTCTAGTTAATACGTGGACCCCCAAATGCCCTGGTAAGGCCGGGAGTGGAAACAGTTTGTTCTCTCTCTCCAAATGCTCTCACATAATCACGTGTATATAGCCTTTGCCAGAGAAGTCCTACTCACTACCTTCTCGCGTCGTTACTGTTGTTTTCGAAATTGAGAGGACGAAAATCGAATGTCCGGCGCTCTAACCGGGTTGGTGGACACGGAGAGTCAACCAACGGGAGTTGAAAAACCCTCATTCCAAACCAATGGTGCATATGGGCTACAGGGAACAAATGACGTATGAACCAATCGTTGATCACCGGCTACCATAGGACTGCATCTCCTGACGTTGCTCCACTGCCTTGTGGATCAAACCTTTAGGTTGAAGGCTCCGGATGTGGTCCCCTAAGAAAACCAACTGCTTCGGTCTGGGAACCCGGACAGTATCACAACCCTCACACATATCAAATTAGATCTGTGTGGCGCATATGTATTTGGTGCCTCTTTGTACCAGTATTTATGTGTCTAAATAAATAAATAGTTAATGCGTGGGAGGGCCGCTGTCGTTCATGGTACACAAATATGATTATCTGAAGTAAGTTTTCTTTGCTAACTATGATAATTGATTTACAATGATGGTAGTTTCACTTAACCTTAACTGTTATTTGATCCGTTAATGATTAAACTTTTAAAGAAAAGAAGAAAAACAACAATGAAACTAATACATATGAAAATCGAGAATAAATAACAATTTACATATACCAACGAAATATTGGTAGTATAAATCTCATATATACAGGTAAACGATATTCAGTTTGACAAATTAATTGATTTAAAGTGACAGGAGAACAATAAATCGATGAGAAAATATGACATCTTTCATTATAAATAGATTGACATAAATTACTATTCGTTGTAATAATACATAATTGACTTTCTAAATCACGATTTAAGGAACGATAACTGAAATTAGATGAACCAACTAAAGATAAACTGTATGAAAGATGATGATGATCATCAGTATTCTTTTCCTTCTTACTATTATTATTATCATCATCGACACTTTCAATCCATAAACCTTTAGCATGAAATGTCCATTCTGGTCTAATATATTCATAAACATTGATATTATTATGATTGAATTTAGTAGTATGAAACAATTGAAGCAATTGTATAAGTGCTTCTCTATAAGCTAATGGTATATAACCGGAAGCACCTTTCGACTTGAGAAATCCATTAGCCTGAAATAGGTGTAATTATGATATTGATTAAAACAAATATATAATTCCTAACGCATATTGAGTAAAAATCAGCATTCAAATGAAAAGATTTTACAAAAAAAACAATTACCCCTTATAAATAATTTTCTAACACAGCAGAATTTGACTATGGATAGTAACTAGCAGTGGAATCCAGGATACGAGTTTCGTCCTATTAGGGATTCGTCAGCTAGATGTACCAGCATCCCAGGGTTAATGTTCGCTCAGGGATTCGAACCCAATACCGTGGACATCAACTGCTAGGATGGAAGTACATCCAGTTGACAAGTCCTAAGTAGGACGAACCGCGCATCATGAATTCCAATGCTAGCTAATATCTATCTTTTCTTAAAATGCTTGTAACTTAAGGAAATATCGAAGCGATCCGCACAGGATGCACATATGCTAACAAGAGACTGATTCATTATGGTCCTAAATAACAATGGGAAGATACAAGTAAAACAACACCAAGTGAATTTAGAATTCGACTAAATCATTTGACCTACCTTAATTATAGAATTAAATGGTAACAACTTCCCGATAAGAATTCTAGAAGATATTTCAAACTCATGTTATCTAACTGATTAGAAATTAAATATCTGAAGTAGTGAACCCTTAAGATAAAACTATCTATCATTATCAAATCAATCAAAACAAACATAACTTGGGTTTTTTACACGAAGTTCAAAACAGTAGTGCCAAACAGCTTTTAACTTTTGAAAAGTCTCATTGAACGTTTGTGTGGTGTTTAAATCATTTAAGATTGATGCGGAGATGTTTATTTTATCCAGACATAATGAATCTCATATGTCAATAAGAATCCATTTTCTTTCTACTCTCCTTAAAATAAAAGTCATAAATTATATCAGTCATTTCTTAATACCAGATGGGCTTTGTGAATATTATAGTAATTTCAATAGGACGAAATGGACGTCCAGTGCTTCCAGGTTTTCCATGGTGGTCTAGCTTCAATTGATACATGATCTTAACCATTGAAATTACTATAATATACACAAAACCCATCTCATATTAATCAACATATGCTCACTAGTGACTGGCTTCAAGAGGTATATCCTGGAGTTCTAGTGAGAAGTAGTGACCAGTGGAGTTCAACCAGATCTGTTGTGAGATAGTAACTCACCGATGACAATGGTGGATGTGTCGCTCAATTTCGTAGATTAGTTGAAGTTAGACATTAACACTGTTGGATCCCGGCTCAGTGCCCGCGCTCTGAACCAGTAGGTCCTGGGTTCGAATCCCGCAGGGGTGGGGTCGTGGATGCGCACTGCTGACGAGTCCCGCAATAGGACGAGACAGCCGTCCGGTACTTCCAGGTTTTCCATGGTGGTCTAACTTCAACTGACTCATGGTCTTAACCATTGAAACTTCTTAATACATTGACTGAATAATAATCAAGATTTTTGTGAAATTTCATACACATAGTTCCCTTTATTATCTTAAATAGAGCAAGAACAAAGATTGGTGCAGAATAATATGAATTCATTTTATTTCGTTAGGTTCTCATCAGCTGCTCACAACCTAAATTATTTGAAATTCAAATTATAACATATATTGACATTTGTTATACATAAGAGTGTGATTAAGGATCAATACATGAGTATGATGATGTAGCAAGCAAAGTTTCATATAGAGTTAATGAGCTCATAAAATGTTTGATTCGAATAAATAAATAAAGTTAGAGAGGGAAAGTTCTGGAACATACCTTTGATTGTGTCAAAGGTCGACAGGTATCCCTTTCATGTTACAACCAACTGTGTATACAAATTTACATGTACCTGCCAAAGCAGTTACATTGGTAGAACAGAAAGGAGAGCCTACGCCCGATTCAAAGAACATATTCCGAAAAGTTTAAGGTTAAATGGATTGAACGCATTCAACAGTGCTATCGCAAGACATCTCCTTGATACAGGACATGAAGTTGATATACTGAAGTCCTTCAAGGTGATTAACAAACAATCAAACTCCAACCTTTTGAAATTCGCTGAAGCGTTAGCAATCAAACGTTTAAAACCAGATCTATGTATACAAAAAAAGACAGTAATAAATCTTTCTTTACCCTGGTAACAATAATCCCCACCCTTTCTATTCATTTGCTCCTATTTATTTATTTATTTATTACGTCATTCCCCATCTTCCAACTCTTTCTGAAGTTTAAATTACATCATACATAAATGATTGATTTTAATTCATATTTTCTTTATTACTATTAATCTATTTTCATAAGTTCTAATCACTATTTCAATGTTCCAGAACTTTCCCTCTCTAACTTTATTGATTTATTCGAATCAAACATTTTTATGAGCCCATTAACTCTATATGAATCTTTGCTTGCTACATCATCATACACATGTATTGATCCTTATTCACACTCTTATGTATAAATATGTCAATATCTGTTATAATTTGAATTTCAAATAATTTAGGTTGTAAGCAGCTGATGAGAACCTAACGAAATAAAATGAATTCATATTATTCTGCACCAATCTTTGTTCTTGCTCTATTCAAGATTTTTGTGTTGTACACGAGTTGGATAACTCTCTCTCCATATATACATAGTAGTGTCTAGTACCGTGACAAGCCCATATAGGTTATTCTAGCGTCCTGACAGACCAATTTATGCCTTCTTTTCAAGTCACATTTTGACTTGGTCAACTATTCACTTATATAACCTTGACTGTTTTTGTGTGAGGATATGTGTGCGTACCGCTTCCCTATTCATAACGTCTTTAGTTTACTTTTATTTGACTATAAAAATTGAACCACGCTTCATCAAAACGCGTTGGGACACTTGTCGTCTCCACTTTGCTTTCCCCCTTTCATTCTGAATGCCTGTATAATTGAATGAGTATATGAAATAAGTTCATTCAACGCAACCTGTATTTGGCATCTCATCACCGCCGTCAAACAAACAGGGTTAGCCTAGGTAATATATGGAGTTGAATGGAAGATTTATGTTCATAGCACATTCATACGTCCATCCAAATGAGAGTCAGATCAGTGGGACATTAATATATATATTTGTTAGAACTAGAAGCCAAAAGTATCATGGTACACATTTTTTGAGATTAGTAATTAATAAGGCGAGACTATGATTTATGGACGAACCAATCAGGTATACGATAACAGGTCTCGGATTTTGGCGCGAAATTTACTCATTCATTTAGCTAAATAGAGTCTTGGCACTATAGCTGATGCCATTTCGTGATGAAAACCCTAAATCTAATTCCTAACCGTAACCACCAACTCTAAATCATAATTCAAATTTCTCACACTAATTTATAACCATCAATTGGTCCTGATTGTTAGGTTGACGACCTCAAGGTCAGTCTAGCGTCGCTCGAAAGTCATTTATAAATTATAGTCTCACCGCATTCAAGACATCGATGCCAGCCACTATAACAAATTAGTGAATTATTCATTGAAGTATACAGAATTCAACTATTGGGTTCGACACTTTCCAAATTTAACTGAAGGTGTTTTGTGAAGATTAGTCTGATTTATTGGCTGTATTTGTCACAGATTAATATCGGGTGGGTTGACATTAGAGAACAAGGAGCACTGGACAACCGTTTTTTTATAATATGGCATATGATGGTTGTCGCTCTAAATCTTAAATTGATTGAGGTTGAAATTATACGATAGAATGCCAACCTAGTGATTCTAATGGTCAAGGCTTCGCAGTAATACCTAGAAGTTCTAGGTTCGATCTCTGGTGGTATCATGGATGCGCACTGCTGAGGACTTCCATACAAGGATGAAGGATGTCCCTCATCTTTTCTGGTACCCTATCTATGACAAATACAACTTACAGATTCCAAATTTGTTTCAACTTGTAATATGAATAATAAACTCATTTGTTAACTACAGGTCTACGTATTGAGCTTTAAGCTCCATTGTTTTTGTAAGATGGATAATAGTATTATCCAGTTGCCTTAAGTAAAATAGATGGAACCGGATTAAGAGATAACCTTCGACTCAATCATTAATCTCAATATTTTGCAGCTATTATTACTGTAACTAATTATTACCTAGTGAAACTCATTTTTAATGACGATAAACATAAAATAGGGAAACAAAAGAAAGGATTATAAAATTTTATTGAGATCATGAATTGATTGATGTTAGACCACCAGTGAAAACCTGGAAGCACTGGACGGCCGTTTTGTCCTATTGTGAGAAGATGGTTGCATTGCTGGATGACGGCCGGCTCAGTGGTCTAGTAGGTTAAGCGTTCGTGCGCGAGACTGAAGGTTCTGAATTCGAATCTCGCGAGCAGAATCGTGAATACGCACTGCAAACGAGTACCACAATAGGACGAAACGGTCGTCCAGTGCTTTCAATGGTGGTCTAACATCAATCGGTTCATGATCTCAATCAATAACTTATTAAAATTTCCACAACCCTATACTGATATAAAATTTTACGTTGTGACTAGCATTACAAAACCAATAACATACATATAAGACTAGTAGTCATCAATTGAATTTACCTGGATCACCGTATTGATCATTTATACTGAGACTTAAACCTAGGTACCACCTCTATTACTTCAAACTCTAACGAATTATTATTTACTAATGAAACTTGTAACACTAAAGGAATACATGACAAGGTAACTCTCTATATGGCAATAAAGACTGATTGAAATATAATATAAAAATAGGAAGAGAAAAGAAAAGAATGTTTTCATTTACCGTCGGTGAAGCACATAATAAATGAATAGGTGTATGTATTGTTGAATTCAACATGTTAAAAAATAATTTTTCATATAATTTTGTTAAATTAAAATAACCTGATGCTAAGAATAATTTGAAAGATTCATGATGAATTAGATCAGATAACGACGACGACGAAGAAGATGATGATGACGTAACATATTGAAACAATGATTGCATAAATTGTTTCTCATATTGAATATTACAATAACCATATTGTAATAATGGAATTATATAAGTATCATTTATTGATTTATTTATTGGATTCAATTTATAATGATTGATACTATCTTGATATTTATTGATTAGAAATGTAGATAAAGCATTATGAAATTGTTGTCGAAATGAAGATGAACTAGCTAGAAGAAAAATGTTTTGAAACAAAAATAGTAAGCGATAAGGAAGGAAAGCAAACAGAAATAAACAAAAAAAAAACATAAAAGTAATGAGGAATTGTTTAGTTTTTAAAAAGTTTTCAGTCAGCTACAACGTAGGATCAGGCACATAAGTGCATCGGTCCAAGTTGCCATACCTCATTAGTACAACAAGATGAACACCAAATTCATAGTAGTTACTTCAATGGTAGTAATGTACCAAAAATAAAGATTGTGTATAAGGAATTAGTTTATATCAAGAAAATTATTAAGTAATTTTAATCTCACGGTTTAAGGGAAGACAGTGTATACACCTACACTATTCTGATTGATTCTGAGCCATGTCACACAGTCTCCAACTATTGGTCACGATGGTCACGTGATCTACTAGAAGTTAGGGACTTCAATGACTGACAAGTTTTGATTTGGCTCTCCCTAACTTTCTTCCAAAAGTCTCCAACACCAGTTAGCATTGCGCGTCGTGGTAATGATAAACAAGACCAATACAAATAATGCCGACCGTTGTTGCTACAGTGACGTGGTGGTCGGCCTTACGTATCGTGATGAAGCAAATGAGCTATACTGCCTGCAACAACCGTTCCTCAAGACCCTACCATATCAGATAGGTCGGCTGAAGACTAAAAGCAACAAACCCGAAGGTGAAGACGTACTGCTGACTGTACAGAGGTGTGACAGCAGTAAGGTGTTTCTTTCAGACAACAAGCATGACAGCGATACTGCCTTCTCACAAGGAGTAGTGGGGGCTTAGAAAAGATCGACCCTAAAACAGCACACCTCGCCTTATCTCACAGATATCTGTCTCCGGTGGTAAGGTCTCAACAAGTACGGAGCTAACACAGGAACTACTCATAAAAAGGTCGTGTGTAATCGACCTCAAGCACTGCGGTTACGCTCTCAGGTCACTAAGACCACCTCTAATCCATCCCGACTCTGGGACTGGTTGGAAAAAGTGGAGAGGTGGTCAGTATATGACACGATGTCGTGGTATGAAAGAAAGCTGCAAAGGACTAGTTTGTGTCGGTCCTTCACGACTCCCTGGTTGGGGTCCGAGAGATGGTGCTACACAGTGGCTAGAGACGTTATCAGATATGGCTCAGAATAGAAGCCAGTGGCGATCCTGCTGTAACCTTCTTTTACTTTCTTCATAAAAAGTGGTTGTATCTTCCTCAACTGAAAGATTTCCTCTGATTGTACCCTTCTGTTCCCCTACTATTATCATTATTGTTACACTACCTTACACTAATCTCTTCGTTACTGTTTTTTTTTAAATTTTCTTTATGATTCTCATTGTTTTGTGTAGCGCATATATATTTGGCGCACTCCCATACCACTATATATGTGTTTGAATAGATAAAATAAAAGATTTATTGCAATGTAAAAAGAATTGACATTATGTACCTTATTAGCTTAAACACTTGATCACATGATATAACAATCGTTCACTAGTACGATTGGTTGATCGATCAAGAACCAGATATAGACTACCGCAACAGTGAATAGAGAACATTACAAAGTAACCAGTAATAAGTAGAATGAATTTAATGATATACACTAGACTCTTATATTTAATGCAGCTGAACATGTTTGTCTTAACACGTTTGCTAATTACCAGTCACCGTGACTAGATATATCGGTATTTTATAGTGGTATCCACCTTAACATGAACTCGTTAAAAGGTTATTGCAAATATTCATCGATTGGAATATTAAATCTGTCTTAATTTATTGTACGATGAAAGGGGCGATGAGAATAAGAATGTAAATAGAAGTTTTTAAAAAAAAGAACATTCCACTTGATAAGATGACCTAATGTTCATTTTATTATTTATTTGAACACATAAATATTGGTACAAGAGGGCACCAAATATGTATGCGCCACACCATATTTGTGTGTATGGGCTGTGATACTGCCCGGTTTCCCAGACCGAAGGAGGTGGTTTTCTTAGGGGACCACACCCCAAGCCTTTGACCTAAAGTTCTAACCCACAAGGCAGTGGAGCATCGTGAGGAGATGCAGTCCCATGGTAGCCAGTGACCAACGATTGGTTCATACGCCATTTGTCCCTTTAAGATACTGGAGCCCATGTGCACCATTGGCTTGGGATCCGGTTAAAGCGCCGGACATTCGCTTTTCGTTCTCTCATTTTCGTAAACAACACCCCCGCCACGAGAAAGCAGTGAGTAGGTAGGACTTCCCTGGCACATGATGTATACGCGTCAGGATCCAATGAATTGAAATATACTCATCATTCAAGTAAACATGGAAACAAATGAACAATACTTAACAATCAATAAATTCATTCAATTACTTACCTGAAACAATATCATAATGATTAGCTATTAAACTACCATTTGAGCATAGTGTATAACAAAATTTACTAATAACATTATGAATTAAATCAGAATAAAAATTGGCTAAATTTGGAAAATTTTTAAATATCCATATACGATCTTGTCGATTGGTAAAATATTCATGACTTAAATTTGCCCTAAAAAAATTTAGAATAGAGAAAAAAATATATAGCATAAATGAGGATTGGTGGTAGATAGTTTGTTACAATTCTGAAATTAGTTTAGTTAGATAACCATTAGTTATTTATTTATTCAAACATATCAACATTGGTACAAGGAGGCAACAAACAGATGTGCCACACAAGTCATTCAGTTTGTGTAAGGGCTTAGATAGTGACCGAGTGCCCAGACCGAAACAGATGGGTTTCTTAGGGTGCCACATCCGGAGCCTTCGACCTAAACGTCTGATCCATAAGACAGTGGAGCAACGTCAGGAGATGCAGTCCCATGGTCAGTCAGTAACAACGTAGAACTTCGTACGTACGTACATCAGTTCGAGTTGCCATACTACATTAGAACAGAGATGCAGTTGTCGATTCAAATCCCGTAGTGGTAGAGGAATTAAGAGTATAAGCGGTAATCGGAAAGATTAGGGTTTGAAGATGTTATTCAAGAAGTATAATACAGTGAAATAAATTTGGAAAGAAAATAAGGGATACGAAGAATTCAGAAGATTAGAATTTGGGAGAACACAAAGAGTGGATGCACTTGCGCCATTGCAAACGATTTTGAGCCATGTCTCTAACCACCGGTTGCCATCATCTCGCGGTCCCCAACCAGATAGTCTACACCTGTGAGCCGGTGACCAACGATTGGTTCATACGCTATTTGTTCCTTCAGAATACTGGAGCCCATGTGCACCATTGGTTTGAAATCAGGGTTTTCTAACTCTCTTAGATGAACTCTACGTGTCCGCCAACTGGGTTAAAGCGCTGGACACTCGTTCTTCGTCCTCTCAATTTCGGAAACAACAGTAAAGACGCGAGAAGGTAGTGAGTAAGACTTCTCTGGCAGAGGCTATATACGCGTGACCATGTGAGAGCATTTGAAAGAGAGAGAGCTGACTCTCCTCACTCACCGCCGTACCAGGGCATTCGCTCTCCTAGATACTATTACTCCGTGATAAACGCTCTCTTCTAATTCTCAATAACTACAAATTTACCACTTGGGTGTATAATTAGAAAAATTCGACTTCATACTATTGATGAAACATTTCATGTCTAGTCTATAATTTATTTCAAGCGAACCTTCTTATAATGTTTATACAGGAGTTTTAATTTAAACTTTAGTCAGTTTATTATTAAACACGTAATCAGATAATTTGAAAATCATAGTGAAAGTGATATGCAAGCGAAGGCGTGACAGACGAAAGGATGTACCAAATCTACATAGAAAGTGAATGAAAAGCCTATTGTAAGCTGTGGTGTGTGCTACTTATATTGACATAAGTAGTAGATGATGTTAGTCGTGAACAGAAGGTCTGGTAGCAGAGAGACAAGAGGATTTAACAGTAGAGAATGGAACAGGATGCAATTTGTATGAAAATGCAAGAACAATGAAGTCTGAATCATTTTGAGAAAATTAGTGGACATTTTGCAAATTAAGCATTTACTTTATGACTGTTAGATTTTATTAACAAGTCCTGTAATTTCGTATTAGATACATTCGATTGTTCCCCACTGGTGTCCGTATTCACTACAAGCGAATAATTTATCTGGTCAAGGTCACTACCCACATGTTATTGTCTGGATCAGTCCATATTCATACGTATTAGAAGTAAACTTACCCACTCATAATAACTGAATCATCAAATATATACGCTTTAATATGCTGTACACCGAATATTTCATTCCAACGGTTCGGTAATATGTAACGAATCCATCTGTTTGGAGATGGATGACTATACAATAGGATTGATACATTAGGTAAAGCAGTTAGTGGAGCTAAAAAATGACATGAAGAATATGGAATTGGATGTTCCAATAGATTTGTAGTAGATGATAATTTATTTTCATTTGTAGTATAATACTTAGTAGTCAGACAAGGACGTTGACCACGTGTTGCATCCATTAGAATAGTAAGTTTTACATTTCTTTCACGAACAGCTTTTGTCAGTGCACTAATCTGGAATAAAATGGAAATGCAAAAAGAAGGAGTTTGATAATTCATATTTCATGTAGATGGTTTCAGCTAGAATGAAACGTTTTGCAGTGATTGCACATTGAGTATTGTGATAAATATCATGTTTGTCCAGTTCTTTAAGTGCTAATCGAATTTTATCAATCAAGTTACTCAGTAGATAATAGGATAACGCGATGGGTTCGAACCCCGGAGTGAACATCAACTCTGAGTTTCAGAAACGTCCAGCCGATGAGTCTCGGATGGGATGAAATAAGCATTCTGGATCCCACTGCTAACCAACATCCATCTCTGCTTACAAGTTACATGTCTACCAGTTTAGGTGACTTGAAAACGTGTGAATTTTATTTTAAGATCTTTGTAGTTGAATGTGGTCGACAGGAAATGCTGGACACAAATTTCTTGCTGGTTGATACACATCAGTTCTATCAGTTAGTGGCGGTTCAATTAACTTAGTAGTAACGTCCGCAAATTTAAAGCTAATAGACACCGGTTTTGAACTCTGTATGAAAGAACGGTTACCGCAAGATTGTAGGTACACTTCGATAATGAGTGCCAACCAGCATGGAGTATAGGTTGAGAAGGATTTTTCATCTACTCGATCTGACTACGTAAAATAATCCTTTAAATGAAACATTATCAAGTCAAGATGATGTCATAATGTTGCATTTATGTCAATTATCGTATATGCATACACATATAACATCAAAACAAATACATGTAACAAGTAATACACAATGTTACTACTACCCAAATGAAATAACTTACTAATTCATTTTCTAATGGACCTGTTCCAATATACAATGTTGATAAAATAATTCGTTTATTTGCATTCTCTATATGATCCTAATAAAAAAGTATACTTGTATATCAAAACAAATAAATGGGAAGAGTAATGAAAACTTTACAAGATGATGGACCAAAATTACCAGATCAAAGAACAGTTTCATATCTGAGTGATTGTTTGACGAGGTGAAATCTATTTATATGATTACGACTTTTTCTTGTCTTCACATGCTAGTTCATTCATGATAACTGGACAGATCTAGAGCTTCGATTTTATCACCTATGAAAAAGGATCATTTGCCCTACCTTATTATTTATTTATCCTTCTCATATTGTATAATATACATCAGTGGTCTTTTCCTATCAGTATTACATGCATGGAAACTACACGTTGGTGAAGCTAATCTTGTCCACTACTTGTAAAATCTGACTTCAAGTTGAGGATGTGTGAAGACTCTTTGTAACCGATTATCATTGCCTGCAAATGATTTTTTATATATACGATGGCAACATTGTGTTAGCAATGCTTAAATCCAGAAGTATGCTTTCGGCCATAGTACGAAAAAAAATTTCTTGCATGTTTCTAATTTAAAACTACAATTTTGTCGAGTTCTACATGACCTTAGTGATTTCAGTATGGCTGGAAACAAAAGCCAAGGATGCCATTCTGACTTTTTTATTGCATTCAGTATAAACAGTAAAACCCAACTTTTAGACTAAATAAATCAATTTTGTTTTTTTAGTCGATTTGTAGTAGTACAAATCTCAAAATTTACCCAACTTTTTTCCTATCTTATTTCTTTACAATATTATCATCCTGTTTCACATGGAGCATTTGATAGTGCGCTATAGCACTAGACGTTGTATTAGATAATTGTAATTGGTAGTCGCCACCATTGTCTAAGGTGGTTAAGACATATGTTAAGTATCCTGAACCACTGTCTACATTGACGCGCGAAGTTTGTTGATAGAACGGTAGGTTGGGAGAAAACTAGAAGAGGGAAACCAAAACGTGGTATTGGTCAATGAAGTTATGCGCTCTAAGACTGATCCGAGATAGTAGGTGCAAATTAATAAGTTGAGATTGGCGAGATTATCGTAACCAGTGGTTTGGGATGTTCGGTGATATGGCTCAGAATCATTCGGGATGACGGGGATTCACACTATGTCTTTGCCTAGATCTTTAGCATGAAAATTATCTCTTACATTCAATTCAATGAATCCATTCCTTTTTTTCAAACCCCATTTCCTACACTACTATTAATACCATTACTATTTATAATACGTTGGGATATGTCCTAATTACTTCATCTTGCTATGATGATGTGGTATGTGAATTCGAACTGTTGCTTAGGTGTACCGGGCTATAGGTTGTTTATAGACTGGCTGATTGACCGGTTGCCATGATCTGCTAAAAATACAATACAGATTGTAATGACGACTAATTAGAACGAATAGGCTAATATGATATCAAGTGACTGAATACTAATATTTTGGTTAACATTACTTCATAGTATATATTTGGATTTATGATCAGCATTTACAGGGTCTTTTAGTCAACTTCAATAAAGCTGAATCGAAATATTTGACTAAAACGGTATCCAATTATCAAAGTTTATTTATAATATACCTCATTCATTAAACGTTAAATAAACATTTGAACTAGTTTTCAGAAGTACAAAAGCAACATTTAGTTCAAATGATTATTTATTTTAACACATGGATATTGGTACAAGGAGGCACCAAATACATATGCACCACACAGTTCTCATTTGATATGTGTGAGGGCTGTGATACTGCCCGGGTGCCCAAACCGAAGCAGGTGGTTTTCTAAGGAGGCCACACCCCGAGCCTTCGACACAAAGGTCTGATCCACGAGGCAGTGGAGCATCGTAAGGAGATGCAGTCCCATGGTAGCCGGTGAACAATAATTGGTTCATACACCATTTGTTCCTTGAGGATACTGGAGCCCATGTGCACCATTAGTTTGCAGTCAGGGTTTTCCAACTCCCCTAGGTGAACTCTCCATGTCCACCAACCCGGTTAGAACGCCAGACACTCAGTTTTCGTCTTCTCAATTTCGTAAACAGCAGTTCAAATGAACACTTTCTCAACTCAGTTGAACATTACACAACTATACCAATCACATACACACTAATTTGCTCGTAGTTATCATTAGTTCTCTATTTCAATACGAACTTGCATAGTCAGCAAATAATTTAGTTCTTCTATGTTTTAACAGAAAGAAAGTAACACTTTAGATTTGAATGCTTACAAAAAAGTTCTCATCTAACTTAAAAAAGTTATTTTTAAGGCACATCATGCATAAGATGCAAATTAATCGGATGTATTCGTGAATCAACTTTACGGATCCACCTTACAATCTATACATAAGGCTTAATAAAATCTAATCCATAACAAGCTTAACATGTTTCGATGAAAACTATCATTATCATATTCAGTCAGTCAGCTACAACGTATGACCAGGCACATATATGCATCGGTCCAAGTTGCCATACCCCATTAACACAACACGATGAACACCGGACTCATAAAAGTAGTTAATTCAGAGGTGGTGATATATAAAAGAAAGATTGCATATGAGGATATAGTACAGGAAGAAAGAATTAGTTGGTAGAAAGAAAGATATGAAGCGATTTTAATCTCACCGTTTAAAAGAAGACAAAGGGTGTATACACCGACGCCGTGTCACCCATAGTCTCCAACCATTGGTTACGATAGTCACGCGGACCCCAACCAAGTAGTTTGCATCTACCAACATGGCTTGGACTAGAAGTTAGTGACTTCAAGCACTGTCGGGGAGACGTAAGTGCTCGAGCAGCTTTCACACTACAAGGCATTGAATCCTATCCCTGCTTGACGTTGATCATTATCATATAAAACTATGAAGAAATGACATGACTAAATTCGATGTAGAATAAGTATACATTTTAATCTACATAAACGAGTGACTTATATCAAACTTAGAATATGTTATTTTAAAAAATACATACCAATAAACCATGAAAGAAATCATGTGGAGTTTTCAGAATTCTGATTTGTTCCGAATTAATATGATATATTGGTAATTTCAAACATCCAATAAATTGTAATATTGTAGACCACTATGTTATGAATAGAAATGAATTGAAAACGTAACTAGGATAATAATAATTATCAGTATAGTTGTTGTGGAGATTGTTAAGTTTTTGATTGAGATCATGAACTCATTGATGTTAGGCCACCATTGAAAATCTGGAAGCACTGGACGGCCGTTTCGCCCTATTGTGGGGCTCCTCAGAAGAGCGCATCCGCGATCCCGCTCGCGGGATTCGAACCCAGGGCCTTCAGTCCCGCGCGCGAACGCTTAACACACTGAGCCAGCATTCAATCAGTTCATGATCTCAGTAAACAAATAAAAACAATCCCTAACTGAAATTAAAAAGAAAAAAAGTATAAATGAATATTTTATTTTGTACACAAAAAAATATTCTTGTAACTATGTACAGTTTAAAATAAAAGAAGAAAAATATTTTTTTCAAGTTTGCATTGATGGTCTAACACGTTTAGCAGTCAATAATGTTCGTTCATCAGCAAATCCAAGTGATCCTCTTTGAAGTTCAATAAAATCAGATGATTTCATTTTTTTACCATTAATAGGATCAATCATTTCTTTTTTTATTACAGTATCTACAACTTCTTTAGTAACTACTGCTCCAGAAGTTTTAAGAACAACACAAACTGTAGCATTTGTAAGTGGATCCTTGGAAACGGCACAACAATAATTGACTTCACGATCTACCAGTTTATCTTGACCAAAACCCATGACCTTAGAGTCATCTTCAAAGGTAGTGAATTTAACACCTACTAAATCTTTATACCTTAATGGTTTGCCACTCATTGGACAGCGAACAACAGTATCAGGTTTATCTAAGAGTTCTTTGTTCAGTTTCTCATTTGATTTGCTACTAGACGCCCAAAAACATGAAGTTGTTTCATTCAAACCATTGCGTTTATTGGACAATGAGGCCAAAGCTTCTGCTTCAGCAGCTTGTGCAGAGGCTTTTGAGTGGGTATCTAGAGTATTCATTGATAGAAATCGTCGGGCTTCTTCCTCTTTTTCAGCCTTGAGAATCATTTTTGTCTCAGCATCTAGACGAGCTTTCTGTTTTTCATACAACTTAAGTTTTCGTTGAATTTCAGCTTTTTGAGAAACAATGTACTCCAGAACTACTGCTCGATCATAGAGGAATCCATCATTTGTAACGACAGGATCCTTTGCTGGTTGTAGACAAAGAGAGCAACAATCAAGAGCTTTCACTGAATCTTTTCCTAAACGGATTTCCTGGGTGCCAAAACCTGACCTGTGTGCATCATTTTTCCGCTCATAATAAGTATATACTGTATGAGCTGTGCAGTTTTTTGAGTGACGTGTCATCGAATCGAGCTATAAAGATTAAAAAGCATGGGTCAAACATTTATTTCGAAATACAAATAACTACAAAATATATGAACAAACTAAGCCAAATAGCTTCTTGGTTAAATTCCCCATCAAATAAGACAATAAAGTATATATAATATGATTTAGTTCATTTGGAAATTATAGGTTCATGTAGTCATCCTTGAGCGATACTTATTTAGGACCCGTTATATCACTTGGCTACCCAACTAAAAGTTAGGTTAGGGGCAGCGTGTACATATGACTTATAGGTTGAAAGTCGGACTTTAACGAATCAGCCATTACTCTTTGAATTAAATAAATAGAATAACATTATTGATAGATTTGTAATCTATAAGAAATCCAGGTAGATTGAGGGAAATATGTGTAGAATTATCTATGAAAAGTGATAGTGTTAATTATCATGAATCAACTAATGTCTTGACAATCCCCTTGTCTACGTAAACGCACTCTAAAAGCTAGTTAAAAATGATAACAGGAACTAACACATATAGGTTTGATTTTTGTTAGAAATGAACAGAGAAAATAATTAGCAACTATAATTGTGAAATAAAGAAGGGTAATGCTTTTTGACAAAGGAGAAGGATAGGCTATCGAGATAAGGGGAATATGAATCTATACGCTAAACAAAGTAGTGAGTGAATGAAAAGTCTGATAACTGTCATACTATGGCACGACGTCAGCTCATGAAATTAGTGACTCGGGAACTGATCCACGTTTACAACATGTATACTTCTTAATTAATTTGAGTGATGGAGAGCCTGGTAGATGCAGGAGTAGTTGTCTACCGAATTTCGAGTCTCGTGTCAACTCATTCTCAAAACTCATAAGTGACATGGCATGCATATGTATATAAACCCATTCTTTTTTGGATCGTATTGTCTAAAACTTATCTTTGCTACCATTAGTAATTCAAATTTTTGAGTTTCATCATGCTGTGCTAGTATGTTATGTTAACTTGATCTATGACTGATGTTTATATCTATCTAACCAACCAACCATCAGGTTTTGTCCGGTACAGATAATTCCAAAGTAAGCATGTTAGATATCACACTAGATGTCACATATTTATTTATAGCACAAGGATTGTTCTATATCAGGAGGCAAATAATGGGCCAGGTTCTGCGATAGTTTTAATCAAATGACAATCCAGTAGCGTAGAACCGTTGACTGGTAAGTAAACTCTATTCGATAAGTACTAACGCAAACAATTTCGTAGATTCTAGTGTCATATAACTTGACTGGTTTTATTTCATTGATGCCAAGTTACAAAACCTTGACTTTAAAACATCAGTGACTAATTTATCCACAATAAAAGTGCTAGCCTTAGATATGTTGAAAAATAGAAACAAGTCAGATTGGAACTTTAGTGATAAACAGGATGGTTTCGGTTATGTGATTTAAACCATAAGGAAGAATAATTTTCTGTGGCACAGGACCGAACGAGTAACGCTCTCAGGTCACTAAGACCACCTCTAATCCAATTTCCTCTTCAGGTACCTCCAGCAGAACCCTTCCACGATGTGGGCAACCGGGAAGTGATAACCACCCTCATACCTCTAACAGCACTCAAGATCACTGTATTCATAATCAACCGATAAAACAAACCGTTTATGCATAGATTTAGCCCCCAAATGCCCTGGTATAGCCGAGAGCAGGGTGGGCCCGCCCTCCCTCTCGAAATGCTCTCACATGGCGACGCATATATAGCCTCTGCCAGGGAAGTCCTACTCACTACCTTCTCGTGGCAGGGGTGTTGTTTACGAAAATGAGAGGACCAAAAGCGAATGTCAGACGCTTTAACCGGATTCCAAACCAATGGTGCACATGAGCGTATGAACCAATCGTTGGTCACAGGCTACCATGGGACTGCATCTCCTCACGATGCTCCACTACCTTGTGGGTTAGATCATTAGGTCAAAGGCTCGGGGTGTGGCCTCCCAAGATAACCACTTGCTTCTGTTTGAGCACCCGGGCAGTATCGCAGCCCACACACAATTAATGAAATGAACTGTCTATGATCATGGAAACTAATTCTCTTGCTTCGACGAACATTCAAATGATTCAATTATTATTATTATTTACTACGTTATTATCCACCCTCCTTTATTCCCACTCTGTCTATAATTATTTTTTTCGACTTATACAGCAGCTCGTCTATGGTGGAAATTCGACTCTATCTAAACGTTCTCGAGTCACTGCCCAGTTGAAAATTGTATGTTACCACCGAATACGAGGACTGAAGCAATTTTTCTGAAACCACGTGCACCATTCAAACTGGCTGCCTTCAACGTTCGCACATTTATGCAGGTCGGACAACAGATAGGGCTGGCTATGTCTTTGGGAAGTCTTAATATCGATGTTTGCTGTCTATCCGAGACCCGTATTCAAAGTACTACAAATTCGCTCTCCATCTGTCGCTTGAAAAAGCTTGTTTCACGTGCGTTTATCCGGGGACCCTGTGGCATCTTCGCCTGGTCTTGCTGGCGTTGGTGTCGCACTAAGCGCTAGAGCTGAGGCAGCACTAATCGATTGGATCCCGATTAACAGTCGGTTATGTGCTGTTAGATCAGAGTTCCATCAAAGTGAGAAGAAATCGGCGTGAGAAACGATGTCTTTTCGTCATCTCCGCCTATACTCCGACAGATTGCAGCCCGGATGCAATCAAGGATGAGTTTTACCACCAGTTATCTGTTCTTCTCCAGAAAGTGCGTTCGACAAATATTGTAGTACTAGTCGGAGACTCGAATGCTCAGGTCGGGCGTCTAGGCACAGAAGACAGTCGTTTAGGTGGCCGATGGGGACTTGTTAGTCGCAGGACAGATAACGGGAACCGTCTACTGCAACTGTGCACAGACCACAACCTGTTTCTGGCTAGCACTAACTTTCGGCACAGTCATCGCCGATGTGCCACCTGGCGTCCTCCCTCTGCACCTCAAGCCTGGACTCAGATTTATCACATGGCGATCAGCTACCGCCGGCGTGGTTGTGTACAAGACTGCCGCTCCTTTTGGAGTACCTATCTGGACTCTGACCATGCCTTGGTCTGCGCCAATCTTACCTTACTTTTCAGTGGCCAACGAAGTGACCGCCACCAACGGATTGATGTTAGCAAGCTGGTTCCAACTTCTGCTGCAAGTAAGTATAGAACCGAGCTAGCTTCTAGGCTAGCTACCATTCCACCGAAAAGTATAGATGAGCATTGGTTTCAATTGCATGACGCCATGAAAATGGCGGGTACAGTCAGTTGTGGGTTTGCGAAACGTCCCGCTTTTAAGCACAGGGTTTCTTCTGGTTCCTTACAACTCATTGAAGCCCGTCGGTCTACTCCGGGTGACCGTGAGTTTGACCACAAACGAAGGTTGTTACGTAGTGAAATTAGGCAAAGCTTGCGTAAGGACCGAGAAGCCTGGTGGTCGGAGCGTGCTAATGAGCTGGAAGCAGCAGCTGCATCTGGTAATTACCGGAAGCTCTTCCAACTCATCCAAACCACTGGCTGTAAGAATTCTGGTGTGAGCGAAACAATCTGTGAGGATGACGGGATGCCAAACACTAACATTCTTCGACGTCTTGGACGATGGGTAGAATTTTTTGAAGGGCAGTTCAACTGGCCTGCTGCTTCGGCAGCATCGGTCAGACTGTCCTGCCCTCCATGGCCGGTGACGACTGATCCACCAAATGAGGCGGAAGTCCGCTAGGAACTCCAACTCTTGAAGCGCCACAAATCACCTGGCCCAGATGACTTACCTCCGGCTCTTTTTAAAGATGGTGGTGACTTTCTGACTAAGGAACTGACGACGTTGTTTACAAAGGTGTGGGAGCTAGAGAGTGTACCAACGTCATGGAATGAGTCGATAGTTGTCCCTATCTTTAAAAAGGGTTCACGTCGTTCCTGTAACAACTATCGGGGGATAAGTCTACTTCCGATTGCGTCCAAGCTATCGGCTTCCGTCATACTTCGTAGGTTGTTCAAAACCCGAGAAAGATTGACTTGCAACGGGCAGGCTGGGTTTCGTTCTGGTCGAGGATGTATTGATCATATCTTCACCCTCCGGCAAATGTTAGAACGCCATACTTATCAAAGGCCAACAATCGTAGCGTTTCTTGACATCAAGGCTGTCTTCGATTCGTTGGATAGGACTGTTCTCTGGGATTGTCTATTGAAGAAGGGTGTGCTTGAGAAGTTCATTAACATCCTAAAAGCCCTATATACAAACACCTCAGGCAGAGTGAGGGCATACAACCCCCTCTCTCCATTGTTCCATTCGAGCAGTGGGGTTAGACAGGGTTGCCCAATCTCACCATTCCTCTTCAATTTTGTCATCGATGACATTCTGGAAACAGCTCTGATGGATGTAAGTAATGGCGGTGTGAACCTGTTGTCTGGAGAAAGACCTATCGACCTTGGGTATGCGGATGATATTGTCTTACTGTGCAATAATGCCCAACGCATGCAATCCGCACTTAATCAGTTGGCAATCAGTGTCCGTAGGTATGGTATGTGCTCTGCACCTTCGAAGTGCAAAGTACTTCTACAAGACTGGCAGGATCTTAATCCCGTACTCACCCTGGATGGTGAGCAGATAGACGTAGTCGAGAAGTTCGTGTATCTGGGTAGCTGCATAAGTGCTGATGGGGGTGTGAGTGATGACATCAATGCACGTATGGTGAAAGTCAGAGTGGCTTATGCCAATCTGGGCCATCTTTGGCGCCTTCGTGATGTCAGTCTGCCCGTAAAAGGTCGGATCTACAACGCGTCGATGAGAGTATTTCTGCTCTATGCTTGTGAAACCTGGCCTCTTCGAGTTGAGGACGTTAGACGACTCTCTGTGTTCTATCATCGTTGTCTCCGAAGGATTGCTGACATCCAGTGACAACACCACGCTGGTAATGCAGAGGTTCGGCATCGTGTGTTCGGGCACAGAGACGATAATTCAATTGGTGTCACCATTTCGAAACACCGACTTCGGTGGCTTGGACATGTCCTACGATCGTCGTCTCAGGTAATTCCGCGTCGTGCATTATTTGCCGACTCTGGAACTGGTTGGAAAAAGTGGAGAGGTGGTCAGTATATGACACGATGTCGTGGTATGAAAGAAAGCTGCAAAGGACTGGCTTGTGTCGGTCCTTCACGACTCCCTGGTTGGGGTCCGAGAGATGGTGCTACACAGTGGCTAGAGACGTTATCAGATATGGCTCAGAATAGAAGCCGGTGGCGATCCTGCTGTAACCTTCTTTTACTTTCTTCATAAAAAGTGGTTGTATCTTCCTCAACTGAAAGATTTCCTCTGATTGTACCCTTCTGTTCCCCTACTATTATTATTATTACACTACCTTACACCAATCTCTTCGTTATTGTTTTTTTGAATTATTATTATTTATTCTTTACGTTCCTCACTTTTTTCTTCTTAGATTCTCATTGTTTTGTGTGGCGCATATATATTCGGCGCACTCTTGTACCAATATATATGTTCAAATAATAATAATAGACTATGGATAATCAAAGCGTGAACGGTGTAGATCATTTGACAAAATAAGGTCAATGATTGTCTTACAGTCACACCCAGGAAAAGCATAGTATGACCTTTGAGTTTGACGCCAAATCGGACTGTAGGTAGAGTTCAGGAAACAAAACTCCACAGCTTGCTAAGACGGACCTTGCCAAGTCAGTCATTTCTCATAAGTTGAGTCTTCGGAAAAGAAATTGAATGCTAGGTTTGAATACCAAGACGAAGTAAGTCTTTAATAAGCAAGCTACTTTAAGAAACAGTAGCAGGAGTCAACATTCATGGGTTTAATAAAATAGGACAAAGAGTGGATTCTGAAAGTATGCAGAAAAGCCGCCTCCTAAAGGTTACCTTTGCTTCGGCTGAAGAAAGGAACCTAATTTTTGGAAAACCCACGCAAACTAATTGGATCCGGAACATACATCCTTAAGGATCTTAGCCTGGTTGGTCGTATTAAGAGACGATAAGCAGATGTAGAAATAAATGAGCGCCTGCGAAACAGTAAAAAAGCCACTTACTTAAGGGTTTTCAACTTGTAAAAGTTCGGAGTGAAAAGATCCCCGAACCATTTTAGGTGGTAAGAGGAAGTTCTTCACAGAATTAAATGTGTGCTACACGAATGCTCACAGCTTACAAAATAAAATGGCAGGGCTCAAGAAAATGGAGGAAATAGAAAACCTTGATGTCATTGCTGTCTCAGAAACATGGTTAACGTCAGTGTATGACAGTGGAGTCCAGTTGATGGGTTTTGTTACTCAGTAGCGTTGATAGACTAAACTGTAGGGGTGGTGGGGTTAACTTGAACACAAAAAGCACCTTAAACTAAGAACCGTCGAGACAGTGGCAAACGACTCAGGGACACGTGAACTAGTGCGTTGCCTGCTGAAATGTAAACGCAAAAATATTGAATTCGTTGTGGTATACCGCAGTCCAAAATGTGAAAAGAATGACTTACTCCTAAGTAAACTCACATTTTGGTCAAACAGGTGTGAAGGTCCCATAGTAGGTGACTTTAATGCAGTCTATAAATTGGGGAAATTCGGAAGTAAGGTCATCGAAAACACCACTTGATTGCAAATTATTAGACATCACAATCGCTCTAACTTTATTCCAGCACATAAGAAATCCCACCCACTTATCGACTTAGAATACGCAGATGATATAGTCCTGTTTGGTGGAGGCGTTGATAAAATGAAGTCTTGTGATAGCGTTAAACAACAATGCCAGAATGTTTGGGATGCGTTTCTCCCCCGTTTAGGTAACAGAGAGGTTAGACACAGGGTTTTAGGGGATGATGGTAAATCAGTTGATGAAATTGTGAATCTTCATCGACTGAGATGATTGGGCCACGTGTTACGCATGCCTGGACACAGATTACCACGATGCGTAATGCTGAATAGTGATGGAGAGGGATGCAAGAAAGTTAGAGAAGGGCAAACCAAAACGTGGCACCAGTCTGTAAAGTCACTAACTTCTAGTCTTAGCCATGTTGGTAAATGCAGACTATTTAATTGATGTCCGCGTGACTATCGTAACCAATGGTTGGAGACTATGGGTGACACGGCTCTGAATCGATCACAATGATGGTGTATACACCCTTCGTCTTCTCTTAAACGGTGAGATTGAAATTGCTTCATATCTTTCTTTCTACCAACTAATTTTTTCTTTCGTTCATTCGTATATTACTACAATTGAAGTGACTACTAGGAATTCGGTGTTGATCTTGTTGTGCTAATGGGATATAGCATGTTGAACCGATGCGTATGTGTGCCTGGTCCTACATTGCAGCTGAATAACTATCGATAATCAAGCAGCCTAACTGTTCTCATACATAAATTACAGAACGAGAACGCAGTATTAGATTCTCAACCTAATTACGAAAGGGAGTGTATGATAGATGATGATCAGGACATATTCGAGGCAATGGTGAACTATTTCGGGAGCTTTCAATCACAAGTTTCTTCTAAATAAAGAACTAGACCCAAATACAGAGTAACAAAACCAGTTGCTAATCGTTAACTTTCATGGAGACGATGTACTAAATGCCGTTAGCACTTAAGATACGTTAAAAACGACAAGACCAAATAAACTACACCATAGGTTATAAATAAAAATAATATATTTGTAATATCCCAATGAGTAGAAAATTAGATTTTCCCAACTCAGAGGACATAGCGGACGACTAGAAAAGCGAAGAATAAACGAAATATCACACCCAATTGACTGGACACTGTCAAAAGCTTACAAAGAAAGAACTAACACAGGGCGTATTCATCGTGTATGTATCAAGGCACAGATACTTACACGATGAATAACACTGAGCTACCTGTCATCCAGACATATAATGACTTAGGAGTTATTGTTAGTCAAGACTTAAAAACTACTGCACACTGCCGTGCAATAGCCGCCAAACGTTTTAGAACGTTATGGTCAATACGTAGGGCTTTTAGTCATGTCGATGCTTTTGACTTTGTATACAATGTTCGTACGTCCTAAACTGCATACAAGCGGCTAGCCCATTCTTTAAAAAAAGACAGTGAGCTTCTGTAAAAGGTTCAGAGAACGGCGACTAAGCTGATTTCCGGAATAGCGAAGCTTCCGTATGAATCTTGACTGGCCAAGCGGAACCTTTTCCCGTTGTCATATCGCAGAACTAGAGGCGACTTGATTACAGTCTACAAATTGCTTAGTGATAAATTTGCACCTAACACGCCCTCATTTTTCTGGTCTTCCAAAACAGAGAATTCACGAGGACACTCCAAAAAAAAGTTCACAAGCCGAGAACAAATTACTTTCCCATCGAATCATCAACGAGTGGAATTCACTACCTCAGCACGTGGATGAGGCTCCATCCGTCGACTCTTTCAAAAGAAAGTTGGATCAACTGAGAGACCACCATTGCCAGGACTAACATAGGCCATCGAGCCTTCTGTCCTTCCCAAACTGAAACTGTATGTCTTCTGTTCCTGCTACACAAATCTGAATCAGGAATACTTAACGTATTTGTGACATTAATGAAAACGCCGTATCAGACTGGCACTTTCACTGACCAAACTAAACACTTAGAGTATTGCACTAGAGACCCACCTGCATTGTATCGTTAACTATGTACCGTTGCATTTTATGTATAGAAATATACCGACCTAATATTAAAACGGGTTGCCGTCATTTCTGAGAACAGACAATGTACATCTAATGAATGTATAACATTTAAACTATCAAACCGGAAAGAAAAAAGGATGGAGTTATTTATCTGTTAGTTGAGTGCATACACAGAACCTACTACGTTTTTCTTGGAGAATCGATTTTGCGCCCTGGCTAGAGCGCGCACTTTGAAATAAACTAAAACAAATTATTATAAACTGTTCTCAACTTTCTATCAACAAATAATGAATAATGATGTATAAAAAAATATTTTCGATCTACTCTACAACATTCACTTTCTCGTCTATCAGTTGATGATGAAGTCCATCTTATTCCGTACATCCGGTTTTGAAATTCGTTACGAAACTTGGCCATTTCATAATTTCATGTATTTTAGTCCCTGTGTGGACTCAACAAGCTTTCCGATTGACTGGCCGCTTTGGACATAACGTTGTTTTCCTCGAAATGAAGGAATTATCCCAAGGTATTATAAATAAAAATGCTTTTATATACTTAAAGACTCAATAGAGGAAAGATATGAAATGCTTAAGAACTTGTGCAAACAACAGATCGTGGTAAGTGTGTTCGTCTTTTGGTTTCTTACATGTCTAAAGATAAATGAGACTCTGAAATTCGAAATCACTAAGTTAAACAATATTATCCGCATAGTTTCTAGTGAGAAAGAGTAAGTTCTTGGGTCTTCGTCAACTACGGCTTATAATTTTAGTTTACTACTGGATGAATTAATCAATAATCATTCTACTTGTCGGAACGCTGTCAGAGACGACTCCAAACCTTTTCAAAAGTAGGTTTCTGTCTGCTTATAACACTTTAGATCGGTTATCTCAACCGGCAACAAACGTCCTGTGAATTTTTCCGAGAATTGCCAGGATCTAAAAAAAATAAAGAGTGACCCGCCTGTCGCTGGTAAGTCCACTGAAGTAGATATTTTTTGCTAAGAAAAGAAGTACTATACTCTTTTTCGTTGTACTTTATTAAAATAAAATCGGTTGTCCCTGGGGTTTCACTTCGACATAACAGTCCATCACTATAGGTTGGTCTACTGAGAAGAGGCAAAATGTGATCAGGACTTCGCTTTTAATGTTCACTATCAATAAATCTCAGATCACTTTAGATAAATATGAAAGTACTTCACATTGGCTGCGTATTTATGCAGTGAGATCCATCCAAATGAAACCTTGTTAATGTCAAGCGTCATGAGTCACCAGTCTTTAATATATAACATGCCATATTATTCTTTGCATTAACTGGTAATTAGTCAGTATTCAGTATCCATGTCTCATTTCCTAAGGAATTATGCTATATAAGGACAATCCATTTTCAAATAATGCGAGGTAACTTGGGTTCACCCACCACTCTTAATGTTATTGGTAGTTGGTAAGTCACTAAGGGTATCTTGGTCAGTTAGTCATGATCAGCCTAGTCTGTCACAAATGTACGTCAGCCTGGATTCTCATACCACAAATGAAATTGATACAAGTAATTGCAAAGGAGCGAGTATTTAACATCTAGATTATGGTTCAATAAGAAACTAAGAGGTATGTTTGATTGAATACTGGAACTCAGAACCTAAAGGACAATAAAGAGTGAATACATCTGCTTCTGTGATAATTAATGAATAATGTACATTGCTTTCAACCACTGATCATAAGTATATCGTACTGATTCTGAAAGTCCATGATTTTCACAATAGTTCTGTCCAACAAACGTCACTTTAAAAGTGTATTAAGGAAAAGTAAATTAACAGCCCGTCTGTTGATGTTGTGTTCGTTGACTCAAGCAAAACTTTTGATTAGAGTTTAAACTATAAAGTCTCGTTTTTTTTTTCATTCATAGATCATAACGACAATGCGGGTTTCCACAGTGACCCAACCAGTTTATTAGCTTTGAATTCAATCTCAGCACAAGAAAATGTAAGTTTAAGTTGAATTTATCTACATGCTAAAATATTTATTCCTGTTTTGTCTCTGATAATCCTAATATCCTAACTAATAGGTGTAAAATATGCCTTTCGAAAGTTGAGAACATAAGAGGCGTACGAATTATTATTCATAGATAGCCTCAAAGTACTTAAATGTTAAACATAACCATTACATATTCAATGCTAATATGAGACAGAATACTGCTAGATTCATCACTTGATGTTGTGACGATTTGTTGCTTTAGGACGTATTATACATTCAGTTATCAAAATGTTTTAATCCTTAACTCTAATAAAGTCTATATTACTTCCCTGTTTAGGAAGATCATTGGATTTCGCATGACCAAGTAGAGACGAACCACAGTCATCTGTCTGGTCAATCATCTCTTATATCTACTAAACCCAGGTTGCAATACCAAATTCCTTCAGTTCATTCAAAGACAACCACTTCCGCTACTCCTAGTGGCGATAATGATACCTCATCACGGCTGCTAAGTTCTTCTGGAAATACTTTGAAATCAAGCCTTAGTAATCCAGGATCACCGCCTACAATCACTTCAAATACTCATCTAGTCACACCAGTTGCTGCTAGTTTCAATAACTTACCTACTACCCAGCGACCAAACAGAAGTGGTTCTCTTGTAACTAACTCGTCAGTATGTCCTTCAAATCCATCGGTTCCTTATGTATCATTCGCATCCCAACGAACACCTATTGGTTCCCACTCAAAATATGTATCTGTAACAAACCGTCCCCTAAAAGTTGTTAGTCCTGGGACTGTAAATAATACAGCTAGTAACATTTTAAAGTCTGTGACTTCGCCTACTATATCCCCTGGAATTCGATTGTCGAGTAGTCAACCAACAAACCAGCGTATTTTAATTCAGCCAAGCAACTGTAACGCTCGTTCGGTTGTCTTTCCTCGTCAACAATCTCATGCAAAGTAAATCGGTTTTTGTGTCAACTGTTTTGATTATTTCTATCCTAGCACTTTTATGTACTCTTAATCAGGTAAATTGGTATATAAAAATGTTTTAATTTTTAAAGCCTCGAAATATAATCTAGCCATGATATCATTAAATGCTTTCAATGGGACAAAGCAGTGTTTCTTGAGTGCTGTTGAAGGTATGAGGGTGGTTATCACTTCCCGGTTGCTCACACCGTGGAAGGGTTCTTCTGGAAATTGGATTAGAGGTGGTCTTAGTGACCTGGGCGTGTGACCACAGTGCTCAAGGGACAACTGGTTGAGGTCGGTCACACACCACCTTTTTATGGGTAATTTTTGTGTTAGCTCCGTACTTGTTGAGACCTTACCACCGGAGACGGATATCCGTGGGATAAGGCGAAGTGTGCATTTTTAGGGTCGACCCTTTCTAACCCCACCCCTCCTTGTGGGAAGGCAGCATGCTGGTTGTCTGAAGGAAACACCTTACTGCTGTCACACCTCTGTATAGTCAGCAGTGTTTCAGGAGCATATGTAGGAAGTCGATAACTGTCCTGAGTACCTTGTAAAAAAATACTATCACTTATTTCTGTTGTTCCAAATTGGCTGTGATAAGTGGGATTCTAAAGCCGTCTTTTAATAACATACTTGATATTGTTGTAGGCTTGTCTGGTGAGAAACTTGCCGATTGTGAATAGGTAGTATGTTACAATGAAGTGACAAGTAAACTACTCAAATAATACATAATCAATTGGAGGTCAACAATTAGTTTATGACAAGTATTGTACATCATCAGTATGTATTAATGAAATTAGTTAAATTTTATGCCGAAATCCAATTTCTGATGACGTATTAAAAGGTCTACGTACCTGTATAAATGTGTCAATGGTTATACTGACATGGCAAATAAAATCAAACTACACAGTGAGGGCCAGAGTTGCGCATGGCACTATTGGCCCCTTAGCTCTGTTATTACCTCAGTCTAGTGAATAACACTGGGATGCAGATAGTTCTACTTAACCCTTATGAAACTTGTCTATCAAAAGGGAGGCTGTTTGAACATCACCCCTACGAGTTTCCTCTTGTTTAGTGACAATACCATGTAAGTGATCCAGGAGTGTGTTGTTCCAGTTGACAGGGCAAGATATTTAGACTTTTATTAATTGCTGATGTTTCTCCATTATCAAAACCATTTGTTAGTTCTCTCATTTCATTTTCATTTTTAGTGATTCTTGCGAATTTGGGTATTCAGAGAGATGAATGGCTTATTTAACAAGTATCATCATGTATATTTGAAACTAATTATTTCATGTGATTGTTGGTATTATTATTATTATCATGTCGGTATAAAGTGAACCATAACCATAGTTGTACAGTCTCATAAATATTTATTTGTCAATTCATACGTAAATATATTTCACCCTATTTTTCGCTCTTTTCATACGTATTTTGTAAGACAACATGGTTTTGACTTTTTTCTGTAGCTCTACTATCAACCAGTTCTCTCCATTCTACTTTATGGCTGCTAAGCATGGAATTTAAAAATAAGGGATACTCCTAAGTTACTAGTATTCGATCATTGGTTTCTTCGAGCCATTGTTCGTATGTTTTAGGATCGTTGAGTTCGCAATCCTGAGGCTACGCGCAGAGTACTAAGTAAGTATGACAAATCGATTGACGAAGTGGTAAATCTTTATCTACTGAGATTGTTAGAATATTTATTACGTATGCCCATACACTGACTACCTCGATGCGCATGGATGAATGGCATAAGAATAGGTTGGGAGGAAGATGAGGGAGACCAGACCAAAACGTGACATTAGTCCATTAAGTCACCGGCTGTAGGTGTAAATTACTCGTTTGGGGTCCACATGGTTATCGTAACCAGTGATTAGAGACTTTGAGTGACATAGTCTAGAATTATTCACAATGACAGAGGTACATTCACTCTTAGTTTCTCAACTCCTCATAAAAAATTTTGTTCCTCTGATTTATATTTTTTGAATCATATCTTCAATGCCTGTTACTACCTATACTATGGGATGTTAATGATGTGTGGCAACCGATCTACCCATGTGTCACGTTCTGAGTTGCGTTTGACTGACTCTATAGTCTTCTAAGGTCTTCCCAGCTAGTCAGAATGTAACATTAAAAAATAATTTTGTTTCAGTGAGTTATTAAATGATAGAACTGAATGTACTTTTGATATTATATGCACTCCAACTAAACTGAGAAAGATCTACTGGACAATTGGCTGTATTCGAAAATGATGTACATGTTTAACTCAAAGCTAATCAAATGATTCCAAATAGTGTCACTATAGTAGTTTATCGTTAATTCAGCAGATGATTTATACGTACACTATGCTTCAGTTTCTTATACATTGGCTCCATGGCTTAAATATACTACAAACCACTTAGTAATATGTATGTTGCAATTAATCACCTAACTGTAATGGATACTATTTGGTAATTTTTTGTTAGTTAGTTTAGATGAGGTAAAATATCTTCATTGACTTCGCACAAAAGATTTTCTATTTAGTCTTTTCTTGATGTTGGGTGGGTATCTATTAAAGGATGACTTGTTAATGAAAGATTAACTTAATAGAAGATACAAATCAATTCGGGTTAATAACTAAATTTTCCTCATTAGTACATAGGTGTTCTATAGTATCAGATATTCCTCAAATTGTTTTATGAATGCATATAAGCGCTCATCAAACTTTATCATCATCTCACAAATGTTTCAATTAGACTACCCACTAAATTGGGGTTAATTAATAGATGCTAACCTAGTGTCATTTTTACTTATACTACCATGTTGGAATCCACGAAATAAAGTCGAGGGTGATGAAACCAAACCGTGCTGTCAGTTCGGGAAATCATTGACCATTAGATTAAACCCGTGTTGGTAAATACTGACTACATTATTAGGATCTGTATGATCATTGACTGAAGATGTATGACATGTCCTAGATGAGTTCACTCTCCGTCTTCCTCCAGCTCTTGGCTCACAATATATTTATTCATATTTACCTTTTCGGAATATATTTCCAGTATTCAGTCCGTCGTTTCCGTCTATTCTATTATTATTTGAAATACTATTCATATTGTTGTGCTTATGTGTTATGGTGACTTCGGCTTGTGTATTGTTGTATCGAGTTCTACTTTAATTTTGAGTGATATGGATCAATATTAACTATGCAGCTCTTCTTGTTTTTCGAACATATTGCTGGTATTCCTATCATCATCATTCTGTTGATGTATTTTCGTCAATTCTTATTCAGAGCTTGATAATACAGAATGGTACATTTTCCCCATCATTTACATTTTATATACTGTACAGCACCAATCAATCGTTATTTAGCAAACAGTTGGTTTAAATAGTCAACTCCCAACCTATTATTAGGTTTCAAGTTCGAACTCCACTTCAGGTAGTATTACTAGTCTTTATTCAATCAATGGATTGCTCATAGCCGGGTTTCTAAGCTTGTTGGTGATCAATAAGTCAACTAATCCCAACCGAATAAACATCCAACCTTCTATTGAGTATTCACTTCCACAAACACATTCGTCTAGATTTTAGAAGTAAAATCATGTATAAAATGAATTTTTTTAATGGGGCTACAATTGTTATCGAGAACAGGAAAAGCTATGGAACCCGTATTTCCAAAGTCTAACACTTCAGTATAACATTTTAGAAGTAAAATAACTAGCTTCCTGACAGCTCTAAGAGATTCCCATTTTAGAAAAAAAACACTATTAATACTGAACCATAAACAAATGATAGTTTGTTAGTGTGAATGGAATAGATCCTTGATGATTAGAGTGAGATTGAGTAACAATCAATGGGTTGAAACACAAAACTTCTTTTCAAAACACCATACACTGGTTTTATGGCCGAAATGCTTTTAGTTAGTATTTGAAGTTAACTATTCCAAATGATGATAATTTATTGAAGATAAGCCCAAAAATCAAAATGAATAAGGCCGTTTTTTGATAAATCAGGCAGATGAATTATTCTCAAGCTGTCTGTTAGATGTGTGATCATACATTGTCATGAAGATATTTGATGGTTAACATCAGTCAACAGGAAATTCTTCTTGACCAAGATTGATGCTAATTAGCAAGGTAGGTCTTCAATCATAAAGAAGCTGATAACCATTGTAGGATCCGATCATACAGTATCATAGTTAGATATTACCATTGAGTTATTTAGCACTGGCTGATTTTATATAGGGTTGAGATATTTATATAATTTGTTTGATTCTTGTCATGAAAAAGAAATGTTCCTGTTCGACTGTTTAATCTTAATAACAATGATGTAGTTTTACACGCATTTTAATTTCTTAAAAATACTTTTCTGCTGAGGTTTATTTACCGATGAATATTAAGAGTAGTTTCCTTGTTAATTTTGTGTTTATGTTGATAATGTGAATTATTTTGAGTTGTTTGAAATCCATGTTAGATACGGGAGTAAGATTACTTTGTGGATTTATGGAGTACAGAGATATAGTTAAGGAGCTCCCGGAGAAATGATGAAAGTGTGGTGCCAGTTACTATGTTAAGCCTATATACCTTATTCTAGCTTTCGAACAGACTAATCTCTTCATTCTACTCGAGTCACATTTTTTTTAATTATTCACTTATCAACTTTGACTTCTCATATGAGCGTATGTATATGTGTGTGTACATTTCTTATCCTATTCATCACATGTATGTAGCTTATTCTTGTGTGACTATAAGTATTGATTAACCCTCGGTTAAAGGGAGTTGGCTCATATGCCTTCATTGCGCGTCATTTCGCTTCACTTCATTCCCCAATTGCCTGTTCAAATCAATGAGTCCATGAAATATACATATTCAAAATCCATTCTCGTATTTGGTTTATTTAATTCCGTTATTCACTTACCCGATCTAGGTCGATAATTATTTACGAGGATTGACGATATATTTACTTCAATAACAATCATCCATATGATCTTACTAGAGTCAGATCCTGGGCCACTAAAGTGGTGAGCCCATCGATAACATCGTGCGGCCTAATTGTTGTCTCCAAATACCCTGGTATGGTCGAGAGTGGGGTGGGCCCTCCCTCTCGAAATGCTCTCACATGGCGACGCATATATAGCCTCTGCCAGGGAAGTCCTACTCACTGCCTTCTCGTGGCGGGGGTGTTGATTACGTAAATGAGAGGACGAAAAGCGAATGTCCGGCGCTTTAACCGAATTCCAAACCGATGGTGCACATAGGCTCCAGTATTCTGAAGGAACAAAGGCGTTTGAACCAATCGTTGGTCACCGGCTACCATGTGACTGCATCTCGCTACGATGCTCCACTGCGTTGTGGATCAAACCTTTAGGTCAAAGGCTCGGGGTGTGGTCCCCTAAGAAAACCACCTGCTTCGGTTTGGGCACCCGTGCAGTATCATAGCCCTCATACAAATATGATGAACTGTCGATAATGGTCTAATTGTTGTCAAAGAGAAGGTCCCCACTGCTGTATTCGCTTCCTTCCCTGAAATACTTGAACATGTAATCAATCAAATTTTTATTTCATTATCCTCTTTTCTTTTAATATAGCCTAAGTTGTGCTGTAGTGCACATTGCTTATGTCTATTCTTATATCTGTTTGTCTAACTATCAACAAAAAAACAAGTACAAATGTCACCATCATTCTCTCTGTCTTATAAAAAATTGGGTGCGTTTATTGATATTTAGTTGTCTTTTTTTTCTTTCGTTTTAACAAGCAACTAACTAAAAGAATTAATGCTTTATAGATGGGTATCCATCATATTGTTAATATGGATTTTTTAAAGTCTGTGATCTTAACACCCTTATTCTCATATCGGTTTTCTTTATTGCATTAGTGTAATATAGTAATAATACGTTCAGAATAATCAATTAGACAAGCGTCAACTGTAGGGCTTCTATTTTTTTGTTGTACAAAAGTCTATATTTTCCCAGTTTTCGTTTGTTTATAATCACTCGGAGTATTGATTCATAATCTTCTGAATTCTTCATGTCCCTTCTTTTCACTGTATTATACTCCTTGAATAACATCTTCAAACTCTAATCTTTCCGATTACTGCTTATAATCTTACTACTTCTACCACTACAGGATTTCAATCGACAATTGTATCTCTGTGCCAATGTGGTATGGTAAGTCGAACTGATGTACTTACGTACGTACGAAGTTCTACGTTGTCACTGACTGACTGAGAGTATTGATACAAGTTTTGGGTACATTCTCTTTAACTCAATAATTTAGTGGATATCCACTCTACTGTTTGCATTAATGAATACGAATTAATAATAGTAACAAAATTTCGACAATAATCACAAAAGTATTCATGTAATGTGAATGACTGAAGTTATCCAAAACTGTGTATTGTAAACATTTCCAATTAATCGTTGTGGATAACCCGAGCCGAAGAATTGTGTTCAAACAACTAGAAATCTAAACATTCAAACTGACAAACATTCAAGCTACAGGACTAGCTCAGTTCATAGTCAACCACATGTATGTAAAATATATTATTATTTGCGTTGAGTTAATAATGCCCCCCAAATGCCCTGGTACGGCCGAGAATGGGAAGAGTCCGCTCTCTCTCTCTAAATGCTTTCACATGGCCACGCGTATATAGCCTCTGCCAGGGAAGTCCTACTCACTGCCTTCTCGTGGCGGGGGTGTTGTTGACGAAAATGAGAGGACGAAAAGCGAATGTCCGGCGCTTTAACCAGATTCCAAACCAGTGGTGCACATGGGCTCCAGTATCCTGAAGGAACAAATGGCGTATGAACCAATTTTCGGTCACCAGCTACCATGGGACTGCCTTGGGGATCAGACCCTCAGGTCTAAGGCCCCGGGCGTGGCCCTCTAAGAAAACCATCTGCTTCGGTTTGAGCACCCGGTCAGTATCACATCCCTCATACATATCGAATGAGATTTGTGTGGCACCTATGTATTTGGTGCCTCGTTGTACTAATATCTATGCGTTAAAATAAATAATAAATAAATGAGTTAATAATATGAACAAGTAATTAATTAACTGATATAAGTGGAATGATTCATTTCATTGTCATTTGATTAACTGACATCATATACAGAGAACATAAATTTGCAAACTTTCATTAGAGACGTGTTATAATAACGAGTTGAAGCAATCCATACTGTTTATAACTTACTTACGCCTGTTACTCCCCGTGAAGGAGCATAGGCCGCTCACCAGTATTCTCTATTCAACCCTGTCCTGGGCAATCCTTTCCAGCTCCTTCCAGTTGTTATTCATCTTTTTCATATCTGCTTCTATTTCCCGACGTAATTTGTTCTTTGGCCTTCCTTTTTTCTGCTTCTCTTCAGGATTCCAAGTTAGGGCTTGCCTCGTGATGCAGTTTGATGATTTGCGTAATCCATGTATGTACTGTTTATAAGTCTCAATGTTAATGTATATGTTTCTTCAAACATCATATCAGTTAAATAAGTTACTGATTTTTCTGAACTCTGAAGCCTAGTATACAACTCTGCAGTGTTTGTATGAACTAATGATTCCTTTATACTTGATGTTTGCCTGATTTCAAATTCTGTATACAATACATTCATTAATACTTATCTAGTTTTTCTTGACTTAAATTGCGTTATTTCTAAGATTCTTAATTCGTAAAATAATTTAAATACTTCTAATTATCATAAGCTCATTGATGTGTAGTGACATACTTTTACCAAGAGAACGCGATTGATTTAATGGAAACAATCATTATTATAACCAATTGTACCAGTGATTGTTCTACTGTGCTCGTTTGTTCAACTGTGCTAAAGACAGCCATATTCCTACTACATTACTTTTCCGCGGATTGTGACCTCGTACGTTCGTACTCTTGCCCGCTGATTCCCCTTGTACCCTTTTGGCACGATCTCGGTATCCTTTCGATACCACGAGATCACCAACGAATAAATCTGGTTACGTTCAATCTTCGCCTTCTGATTTATTTGGTACGCGTTTCCGTGTAGTGGTGCTCATAGTCAACCTCAACTCGACACCACGCTACAGATGTATCAAAAGATGGGTATTCGTTTCTAATATGAGTACTAACACTGGAATTCAGCTACAAACAAAATGAATTGAGCGCCTTTGATAGTACTGTTAGCCATGGTGCTGAAATATTGTGCTTCCTGCTAAAAAAAATTAGTCGAATGTAATGAATCCACAATAATTTCGAGGTAGCCAGCATAGGTTGATAAATAGCTAAGATGAGAAAAGCGTTGCCAGTAGAACAAGAACTTTTTATAGTTAAAATACAACAGACTGATAAAATACAGTTATATCTCATCAATGTAAATGGTTTGAATAACCAGATATTGGACTAGATAAACTGAATTATTTTAAAAACTCAAAGATATATGAATGTATAGTAATCACAATTATAAACTCAGATGACAATAAGATGGGATTTGTAGGTGATAATGTGACCATAATGAAAATCAGATTAATTAGTCATTTGTAACAAGATACTATTCATTACTTTGTCTGGATGAGTGTAATCATATCAGATACCATCTCAAAGACAAATGATGGGTGGACATAGGATGGCACAGTAGGCCACTGGAGCGCATGCGTTGAATGTCTCAGAAGCAATGTCAGGAAATGCAGTTTCGTTGTAGCCGGTCACAAACAAATAGTTAATACGCTATTTGTTCCTTCAAAATATTAGAGCCCATGTGCACCATTGGTTTGGAATCAGGGTTTACTAACTCCCCTTGGTGGACTTCCATATACACCGACACAGTTAAAGCACCAGACATTTTATTTTTGTCTTCACAATTTCGTAAATAACACCTTCGCTACGAGAAGGCAGTGAGTGGGACCTCCCTGGCAGTTATTGTATACGCGTGGCCATGTGAGAGCATTTCGAGAGAAAAAGAGAGAGTGAGCTGACTCTCCCCACTCTCGGTCGTACCCCAGGGTATTTGAGGGCTACTTAACTTTTATTATACAATTAGTACACAGATCGTTTAAATCAAGAATCTTATGTAGCTAACGAGTTTTTTCTCTCAATATTGATAATCGATATTTTCTACTCTAAAATGAAAATATTTTCCTTATACAAACTCAGTTTTTTTCTAAAGGAAGATCAACTTATGAACGATTTATTTGACAGATCATCAATAATTTTTTTACAAACGATCTCTTCTAATTGTCATTAATATTCGTATTGGACAACTCATTGAAAGTTTAACAAAATGACAATATTATGATAACGATCTAGAAAAATGCTGATGATGTCGTTCAGAATAATGATGAGAACTCCACGACTAAACCATCCAGCTCAGAGAACAAAACACTTTCATATCCCCATTGATGTTTAAGAGTGCTACTGGTCAATCTTTTTTATGTATATGAACCTGTGCTGATTATTACGATGCCGTCATTAAGGTAGAAGCATTTTGGGAGAAAATGGATAGTGGCTAGTTGATTGTGCCTGCATCTGAGTTGATGTTTGCTTCGGAACTTGAACTTGGTACCATCCTCTTCAAAAACTCATCACGTTATCTCCTTAACTACTGATTCAAGACGGCCAACGAATTGTGTGATTACAGTCTTAAGCATTGATTAGAATATTCAAACAACCAATATATATGAAGTAGAATCCAATCAATGCACAAGCCATTAGTTACCTGGATTCAATGACTAAGTGGATAACGATTGAAGCGAATGGCAGTGTTTTAGTCTCGGAATGAATATTCACTTTGAGATGTAGGTACATCTATTTGATAAGTCCAAAATAGGCTGAAACACATATCTTGAATCTCTCTACAAACCACTATCCATCTCTGCTAAAATTCATTTTTATTGATTCTGGTTGATTTGATAGCGTAATATAGATTTACCAAACTGAAGCATATATCGTTATTTTCATTTTTGATCTATTAACAGAATTCTGTTCCTACGTCTATTTGTGGTAGACAAAACATAAGTGAATGCTTAAATTGCCATATAGGTCATTTTCGGATAGATATTTCTCCATCATTATTATAGTCTTGCAGATGTCAAATTACGAACAGTGAAGGGAGTACTAATAATCATAAGACTGTTCTATAAAATTCGGATATTACTATTTTTTGTCGTGGATACAGATGAGTGCCCAACGTATCAGTTATGACAAGTCGTAGTAAGCTCATTATTCTTAAGAGAGAGAGAAGGTAATCTAACAAAGAAGTTGATTTGTATAATGTGAAGACAGTTCACGGATGAACTTGAGGAAGCCTTGAGAAGCTCAGAAAAAGCCGAAAATATTCGATCCAATCATCTTTTGAAAGAATATTCCAAAATCCTTACATGGAGCTCCCCTATCGGACAAATGCTGATAACCTCCTGTATGCGGATTGGAGGACTATAATGATGATTTCGTTTTTACTATAAAAAAAACTAAATATCTGACAGTTTTGTACCATAATTAACACTATTTGAAATGACATTCCTTTCACTTGTTATATGTCTTCTCATTTGAGATTTGGGAGTATTCTAACATCGAGTGATCAAGTTGTACGCGGCATAGTAAGCATCTAAGCTTTAGATATAACAGATTATCAATTGCAAAAGACGAAGAAAATATCCTACAGTATATAATCTCAAGAAGAGAAGTTTTGACAAAAATTTCTTATCAATAAAGTTTCAATAATCTCCTTGATGATTCTAAAGAACAAAAAATAAAACAGTTTAGTGTTTGTGGAGACTGTTAAGTTTTTGATTGGGTTCATGAACCGACTGATGCTAGACCACCATTGAAAATCTGGGAGCACTGGACGGCCGTTTCGTCCTATTGTGGGGCTCCTCAGAAGTGCGCATCCACGAGCACGCTCACGGGATTCGAACCCATGACCAGTGGAGCTAATCCGCGTTGGGTAGAAACAGGTGTCTACCTCAGTACAATGGAAGATGGTCGCGCAACTCCATGGATTGGTTGAGGTTAGACATCAACACTGTTGAATGACGGTCGGCTCAGTGGCCTTGTAGGTTAAGCGATATATTTATATATATTTTAGATTGTAAAGCGAGAGGTGGAGAAGCATGAAACTAACAAATTGATTGTTTATAAAAGCTAAAACCTTTCATATCGAGTTCTGATAAGATCAAGTGGTATTATTTGACTGAGCACCTTCAATTATTAGTGCCCAATAAAACTAGCAATATCAGTGTTAACGTCGAATGTTTTCAAAAACTATTCCTTTTAGGGAGTTATTTAATATGAATAAATTGTAAAAATTACATACTTACGCATGGTACCCCGCCAATGGATCATAGGCCGCCGTCCAGTATTCACCAATCCACTCTGTCCTCCGCCTTCCTTTCCAGTTCTATCCGACTGTTGTTCATTCTTATCATGTCCGTCTCCATTTCCCGGCGTAATGTGTTCTTTGATCTTTCTCTCCTACTTTGGCCTTGAGTATTCCATGTGAGAGATTGCTTTGTGACGCCGTTTGGTGCTCTCCTCAATGTGTGTCCTATGCACTACCAGCGCTTTTTCCTGATTTCTTTCTCCGCTCGGGTCTGGTTTGTTCTTTCCCACAGTAAGTTGTTGTTGATAGTATCTAGCAGACGAATCAGAAGTATTTTGCGTAGACAACTGTTAATAAACACTTGTATTTTCTGGATAATTGCTTTTGTAGTTCTCCAGGTTTCCGTCCCATATAGTAGAACTGTCTTGGAGCCTACTCGAGGCACCTCTGGAGCTACTGTCGGTCCCAAGCCCGGATGAAGGAGAAGAGTTGGGCATAGGGTTAGCTACCCTATCTCGTAGAAAACTAACTCGCTAAAAAAACGCTAACACTAAATTTTAAAAATAAAAACAATTTAAGACTCTCAGTTGATGAGATTCAACTCCAGATTTTAATTCATACTGTTACCTAATGAGGAAAATCTTATTGGACAATTTATTGTGTCGTCAAATCAATCAGCATAAATCATTTAGTCACTTACCCTTATAATCTTAGGATGGTGAAAAATACTTAAAAAAGGGTTTTTATTTTACTGAATATCCTGAAAGATTTTATTGTTACAGAATGAACATTAGGTACGAATACCATTAAAGTACAGTATGAAAAATAAAGCAAATAAACAATGATGAAATAGATTAGGATGATCAGTATCATTGATAGAAGGAAGAGGTAGATAAATGGGAGATCGTTAAGCTGACTACTATTGATGTTAACTTTTTTCAGTTTTCATATGTACTACTAGTTGAAAACTTTCTGTTCAGCATCGTTGCCATATTCCCTGCACATTTTATATGGGACGGCTATTTTACTCTCAATATCAAAGTCACAATCTTCAACACGAGTGTCAAGACAGTTAGTTCTACTGTACGGAGCTGAAACGTAGAGAACTACTACAACCATCATCAGGAAGGTACAAGTATTTATAAATAGCTGTCTACGCAAGATACTCAACATCCATTGACCGGATACCATCAGCAATAGCCTTCTGTGGGAGAGAACAAACCAACTTCCAGCTGAAGAAGAAATTAGGAAAAGACGATGGAAATGGATAGGACATACACTACGCAAATCGTCAAACTGCATCACGAGGCAAGCGCTAACTTGGAATCCTGAAGGGAAGCGGAAAAGGGGAAGGCCAAAGAACATATAAGGTAAAGAAACAGAAGCAGATATGAAGAGGATGAATAACAACTGAAAAGGATTGCTTGGGACAAGGTTGGATAGGGAGTGATGGTGGGCGGCCTATGCTCCTTCATGAGGAGTAACAGGCCTAAGTAAGTAAGTGATACGCATCAATTTAATATATTCATAGTAAATATACCAGTGCTTTTTATTGACAAATTTATTATCACTAAAATTCATTTCTTATGGTATTCATAGCTGATATTTCTGGATGAGACAATAATTTATGGTCAACCTTTGAATGATATCAAAGTGGCTTTGAGAGTATCTACTTACTTAATAAGGCTATATGAATATTATAAAACAGTTTGAAGAATAAACACAATAATTTACAATTTATAGTAAGGGTTAGGATTTAGATTTACGGGTTTTCATCACAAATGTACATAAACTAAATTGCCAAGATACTATTTAACCAAATTGTAGCACTTTGGATTAGTGTTTATTCGGAAGTAGGAGCGATCTGAAACAACAACACAAAGGTCAGAACTGGTAACTGCCTCTGAAGTGAGAACGCGATATACTGGTATAACAGAGATATATTTTAAAATTGAAAGAGGCTGTCATATTACAAGAAGGGAAAACTTATTACAAAATAGTTTTATCTATAGTTATGCAGGTTCATGTTCCGTAGAGCTTGTTCCTCTTTTTCCAGTGCGTTTACTCTTTGTTGTTCTGCAGTAAGAAAAACAGACTCATGTTAATAACATCACATGTAATGACTTTTGCTACTGTTGCAAAATAATTGAGTAAATTTCGCGCCAAAAATCAAGACATCTTATATTAACTTATTTCTAGATTACCATATTTATTCCATATCTCATCCCAATCATAGTGATTCCTAACAATAAAATATCAGTTCATAATAATCCATTAAAATCTAACTGTCCGAATACATACTTTACTTCATCTTATAAACAGAACATCTTGTAGATAAGTTCCAATGTTATAGATGTATTAGTGGAAATGTTGGTTAGGGTCCGCGTGACTATCGTAACCAATCGTTAGAGACTCTTGGTGACATGGCTCAGAATCGATCGATCACAACGGTGTTGGTGTATACACTCTTTGCCTTCTCTTAAACTAGGATATTAAAATCGTTTCACATCTTTCTTTCTACGAACTAATTCTTTCTTCCTGTACTATATCCTATCTTTCTTTTATATACTATCACCATTTAATTGACTACTATGAATTCGATGTTGATCTTGTTGTGCTAATGAGATATGGCATGTTGGACCGATGTATATATGTGCCTGGTCCTACGTTGCAGCTGACTGACTGACTGACTGATTAATGGAAATGTCATAATGTTTGTTTAGTGATAGGGATGATAGTAACAATAATGATGATGATAAGGATGGTATTTGTCGGTTAAATATTTGTCCAAAATTAAATCCTTCATTGTTTATCCTATACATTGTTTCATTTAATCATAAAACGATCGATCAGCAAATCACACTAACAAAATAGGGGGAAAAGAAATCTGTTAACCAATCAGTGATGATTATAGTAGTGTAATTAGGAAAATGCACATATTAGACAAGATACAACACCATTGGAATCTTGTTCATTTTACTTTTATTATATTCAATAGCTAAACGATTATCATCTTAAGATCATTGGGAAAAATGCGCTTATATTTAACTCTATTCGCTTTATGTACATCGGTAAGTTTATATAATGATACTGTTTACTTTGTAATCATTCATGATATCTTTTGCAATGCAATAAGTAATCAATATAATCAATATCAAATGAAGTAGAATAGAAGTTCCCCTGAAGTTAGTTGTTAAACCTGTATCCAATGTGTTTCAATGATTTCAGTCACATCCAGGTTATATCCTATCATTTCTGTAGCGATTTGAAAGACTCTCTCAGTCTTTCACATTGTAAGAGTATTTCATATACCTGGTTGTCAGAAGGTGAACCAACTTCGTGACTTCCAAAGGAACTCGGTTTTCACTATGAGGTGTCATAATTCTTCTAAATGAAGATCTTCTAACTCTCAGGGTAGAGTTTAAATGGTTTTAATTATTTTTTCCGGTTAGCGAGTTAGTTTTTAACAAGATGGGGTCCCTAACTCTATGTTCAACCCTCCTCCTTTATCCGGGTTTGGAACCAGCAGTAGACATAGAGGAGCTCCATTCGGAGCAGCCACTAAGGTAGGTTAAGGGTAAGCACAAATTGTTTTTGAACGCATAAAGGCTGTTTCAATGTCTGTATAGCCAAGGCTTCAATAATTCTGATAAATTTCGTCTTCTCATAGTATTATCAAGATTTATCGAAGGGACTAATTGTTTTAACTTTCTAACTGGTCAATAGAAAGGTAATTTTGCTTAAAATGTTAGTTTATTTTAAATGAGACATTGGATGTTAGTAACAATGGATAATCCTCGTCTATGGATTTATCACCAACCATATTTGACACAAACTAAGATATTTTAAACAAAGATTATGATTAGCAATGGAATCTAGGATGGGCATTTCGTCCAGGAGTGAACATCAACTCTGAGATACAGGTACATATCGTTGACGAGTCCCAAATAAGATGAAACGCGCGTCAAACTGGATTCCACCTGCTAACAACTATCCATCTTTGCTTATAATACTTGTGGATCAAAGTTTTTAGAGAAGATCAGTCAACCAATTTATTACGTCAAATTACATTCATTGAAATGATCAAACTTAATAACATAGATTTTACATATAGGTTAATGGGTGAATTTAGTTATCAGGAAATTTTTAATAATCTGTATTTCGTACTAAATCGCATTTGTCAACAAGGTATATCAGGATTCATGAAAGAACTAGTACTCTCAGAGACCACCTTCTTGCTAGTTATACATACTGCTACCTCCCCCCACATACACATAAATCATTGAAATTAATTACTTATAGTTACTGACCATTGATGAAATTCGATAAAACGGATGTTGCAACGTTCTAAATTGGAGATATGACTTAAAGGTCATAATAAATATTCACCAATCACAGATAATTTCACTTTGTTGAATTCGTCAAGAATGATAGATATGATGTAATGTGTTTGAAATCTTAAATGAAAATGAATTAGCTAAACAATTCTCTATCGTTCTCTAGTTAGTTTTAAAATCATCTATTAAAAATTTATTTTTTAAAATGGCATGTATAATATAGGAATCACAAAGTTTTCGTGCTACTTGACACTCGTTAGCAAGGTGTACCTGTAATCTTGAGGAACTGGTGCTTCCACACGGATTCGATCTCGCGTCACCCAGATTACAGGTACACCCGGTCCAGGGTTTCCTATAGACTACCTCCAACCACCATCTAAATCTCAATATATAGTGCCCACAGTGTCGAGTTACCTAGACTGGTGGCCACATTGCAACATGATCGATAGCATTCAATCTGCAATAATAAGGACTTGACAAACATGATAATGATCACCACCCAGTGATCATAATTGTGATAGGAATCACACATTTGATCATAATCAAAACATATGTTGTAGTTTGTATAGATTTCATCAGTTGTTAATTCCTAACAAACCAAATCAACATAGATACACATAGAAACGCAAAGCAAATAGAACTATTATTGAGATGATCAAAGAAATTACCGACATAATAATAATATAAGCTTGTAATTTACTATTAGATGTAGACGTATATTTTCTATATGTCGATGATACATGAAAAGTACACAGGGATAAAGAAAATATACGGAGAATTGTATGTATGTATGTATGTGTGTATGTATATAGTCATAAAGAATAAATAGACACCGGTATTCATCACATCAGCAAATAAACAAATAAAAAACATCAAAGTCAATAGGACGGTAAAAAGTGTTTTGTATTGGACAAAAGTAAATAACAAGAGATAAACAAGATAAACTATTCAATATACACATACATATATGGATATAAAGAAGAGAAGAAAAAGAACACACAGTTTAGTCTAAAAAAAGAAAATAAGCATTTTACTCTACACACTTCAAAGGGACTATATCATTCATAATATAAACGCAAATATGAATGGAAGAAAGAAAAAAGGAAAAAAGAATCACAAACAGTTTGCGGTTTCTTTTGAAATCATTTATGCATATCAGTATAGCAACAACAACAACGACAACAACAAAATAACGACAAGTGAAAAGTTAAAATAGAAGAAAATTAATCTCATTACTATACAATTACAATTACTGATTATGATGATTATATTTCATTTATACCATTACTATCATTTAATCTCATATAAATAAACGAATCGAATAAAAGACAACCTCTATATAAGAATAATAACTTTCATTATCTTCAATAGGTATATAATACACATGATTAGTAATCTAATTGTATGTGTACTTGTTGTGTGTAAATAAGGAAGATAATTGATATGACACTTAGTTGTTAATATCTGTTATTGCCCAAAGCCGCTAATCAGAAACAGTGAATTATCGATCGGATCCACGACGCATAAAACACGTGTGAGCAGTCTAGAGTTCTGATTGGTCCTGCTTCCTGCTTAGCCCAGTCACTTAAGTCCAGAACAACAATCTCAACCTCTGCAATATGAATCCTTATATTTAAAACATACTCGGTTTATATACACCAACCAAACAGACCACAACGTACCATAAAATAAAAAATAACATTTGCACAAAATTTGGCCAAATGTGGCCGTGAATGTGGGAGGCAATGACCAATGGACAGAGCATAATTCATGAATGGTAAGTCGTATATTAATAGTTCATAGGTCAAAATAAAGCTTATAATAAGAGGAATATGAATATGAATAGTTGAGTTATTTGACAATTATACGATAAAAATATACGTTTAGTATTGGTCCATAAAAAGGATCCCAGAGTTACCATTCATTATGTTAATCGGAACATAACAATATCACAAGGGGTTTTGTGGACATTATAGTAATTTCAATAATTCAGATCATAAGTCAATTGAAGCTAGACTACCATAGAAAACCTGGAAGCACTGGACGATCGTTTCGTCCTATTGTAGGACTCCTTAGCAGTGTGTATCTACAATCCCGCTTCGCGAGATTCCAACACAGGACCTATCGGTCTCGAGCCGAAACGGCCATCCAGTGCTTCCAGGTTGTCTATGGTGGTCTAGCTTCAATTGACTCATGATCCCAACTATTAAAATTTAATTGTTAGTTATAAATTTTTCTATGCTTTTAGATAGAGATGAAATTCAGGTCATAGTCGCGAATACTGACAAGAGCGGTAATTAAAAAAACCATGAGAATAATATTATACGCTATGTCGAAAAACTAGTACATGTTTGAACTCAGTTACCCAAAGCATAATAGATTGATACTGGAAGTAATTGATTCAAGTGTCAATGTAAACATCGATAACAGTGGGTTATAAGCACATACAGATACCATGTCCTAAATGGGACGAGACAATAGGTCGTCTAGAATTTTACTGCTTGACTACATTCCAAAACAAACAATATTTCCAACAACGCGGAATTGTGTCGTGAATTAACTGAAGTTGGAAACATGAAGCATGTGGCCACTCACTCAATAACTGTTCTACTGACTAGCTTGGAGATATGATTCCTGAAATCCTAATCAAAAGTTGTAACCAGTGGAGTGTGAGGATGTTAGCAGAAGGACAGATATAATTGAAACGATCTAAACGACCCCTCAGTTGGATCGCGAATACATTGAATTTGGGAACGATGATAATTGAATTTTGACTCAGTGATCCAGATATACTGGGTTGCTCACAAAGTAAAAAGGTTTCGGGCCCGAATCTTTTCGGACTTTGGATTTACATCGATCAAGGAGTACAAGTTAGGATGAAACCGTTGATAATCACTTCTTAGTCAGAGAATCTTGGGTTTGTTCCGGATCCTCACACACACAATCCATATTTTCAAATATCTATTCAGTTGGACGGTTGTGTTGAGGTTAGTTAGGATTAATATTAAATAGTTAGGAGTGGAATTGTTCAAAGAAGAAAAACGGACATTCGTATAGCAATCAAAATCTCATAACTTACCATATTTATAATTCAAATCATTGATCATCAATTCTGGACAGTTAGAATGATGGTGAAGAAAATGAGAATGACGATAATGATGACGAATGTTATGATAATTATGATGTGCTGAAGAACATGAATCACATAAGTGTAAATCATTCATAGTATGTTGACTAAACTGTTGTCCAGGTGTTGTCTGTTTCGAATCAAATTCATAACACGATGAAATGAGGCAGTTTGTTAGAGGGCACTCACGTGTATAAGCAGTAGTGACACTATTATTATTATTATTATTATTATTATTATTATTATTATTATTGTCGTACATGGATTTTGACGCAGAATGGGTACGGTTTCCTCGTAGAGTGGAAAGATGTTTATCCTTGAAGTTAGGATTTGTTTGCCAACTGTGAAGGCTCCTATAATAATAATAATAATTGAGCTGAAGTTCACAAAATATAAATTTCGACTAAACTAAATACAATTATCTAGGAATTTTATTTCATAACAAATAATCAGATTGCTTCAAAATAGCTCCATAGTAACGACTCTGACTGTGAGACAGTGGTTTGATTTTAAATCCCATGGAGAGCAACAGCCTCTTCGAAATTCTAGATATTCTTGACTGACGTGTATCAATTAGATTGAGAGCTTCATAGTCACTACATTAATTTGTCCAGAAGCTGAGAACTTATTATTAAGGAACTCAATATCAGCCCATAAAGTCACTAACATCTGATCTGAGCCATATTGGTAGATGCAGACTGGGCGACTATCGTAACCAACATTTGAAGACTGTGGATGACATGGCTCAGAATCGATCACAATGGCGTCGGTGTATACGCTCTTCGTCTTCACTTAAACCGTGACGTTAAAATCACTCTATACGAACTAATTCTTTCTCTCTGTATCATATCCTTATATGCAATCTTTATTTATATAATATTACTACCATTGAGGTATGGCAACCTGGACCGACGCGTATATATGCCTAGTCCTACGTTGTAGACGACTGACTAACCGTACTCGATATTCACCCTACTTCAAGTTAGCTCGATTGAACATTAGCTTTCATTTTAAAAAGAGTGGCTCGAGGTCAATTACACAAATGTGCACCAAGCTGCCGCCAAACATACTATTGCATCAGAATTCAGTATACCATATCTCATCATCAAGTTGAAAGCATATTATCCCTTGTTTTACGATCTGCACAGTGTGGTGTGGGGGTCGACATATTCTGATTGCCAACATTGTAGAACTTCATTTCTGGAGAAATCTAAATTGAAAATTGATTTAGTTTCGAGGATCTTATCAATCTGGAGAAATGACTATAGTTTCACAACCTACAGAAACATATCATCAGCATCAAAAACCAATGGGACAAATTGATGTGTGTTATTTTAAGGTCGATCACTTTCATAAACCTTTCTTTCATCTTTAGAAAGGCACGATCATTTGAGTTACTGGCTATCCATAATTAAGCTACTATCAGAGTCGATAGTAAGACTTCTTCTGCGAGAGTTTCCGCTTTTGATCTTACCGAGCGACCCAACAGAGACATAATGTTCCAGTTAACGTAGTTTTTTTAGATTTATCAATGACAGATAAGTCTGACAATCGCATTAATTTAACAGAAACTATCTGGCAATCTTTGTTGACATCATCATGATATAGAAAACTATATAATGTCACCATTAGACGTAAAAAGTGAGGTTTGTTGGTCTATATTTAGATCAGATGAGAATTATTACTTGAATAATCAACAATATTTTATGAAACGAACTTTGATGAGAATTACATAAATGGTACAACATACCTTAATAACGACAAGAATAACTAGAAATAAATAGGAAGGTGACTACAGTAGGCTACTGCTTCATAAAGTATAATACTTAACAACAAAAAAGTGTGAATGTTTTTACTTAATGGTCCCCCCCCCAAAAAAAAACTCAATATAATACTAGTAATCATGTAAAGTAAAATAATAAACACATACTGGCTTCGATTTTCTCTATTGTTGTTTACTTGTTTTCTTAAAGGTAGTTGATCGTATGCAGATGATATTCCTGAGTCAAAAGTACTCGATGTATCTGAAGCAGTAATAATGGGCAATTGTTGACTATGACAAGTAGTAGAATGTTGAGGTTTATCATTTAATTGATGAATATAATTACAATTACAATAGTTTGCTGATAAATGATCATTTAATGCTGATGGTGAATGTGTACAATGGATACAACGATGACATTCATGTGGGATCATTATGCCAGGGTGTTGTTGACAGGTACCAGTAGTAGCAGTGGTAGTATTGTTAGCAGAGCATGTAGAATTCAAATTAACACCAGGGATTGGGTAAGATAATGATGATGACGGTGATTCGTAAAAAGACTCACACTGTTTACTTCTTCTTCTCAACCTACTACTACTAAATGGATATGCATGATCCAAAGTTGAGGTTTCTTTGAATTGACTTGATTTGAAATATGACTTTTCACTTGTATTTGTATGATTCTTTCTAACATAATCATCGTCACCATCGAATATTCCACGTGGATAATGACGTATAATTTTCTCAACTAGTTTAGCAGTTACTTCACCATTGACAAGAGCTAACTCTGTAGTTGATGATGATAAAGCTTGCAAACTAGCCGCTTCTAAAATTGATACAGTGTCTACTGTATCATCCATAATATCTAAATCATCACGATGATGATGATGATGTAATCGATGCTTTTTTTCATAATAATTACTTACAACACCACTATCCCATGAAGCGATAGACCGTAGATCAGCTTTATTAGGTCGACTGAAACTTCGATAAGTCACATTACCACCAGAAGCAGTAATATGTCGTCTCCGATGAGAATTATCCGATATTTCTGTCCTATTATTATTATTATCATTTGAAGATAAAAAAGAAGAGTCTGTAGACGAAACAACTACTGTAGCAAGTTTACTTTTTTCCATTAATTTTTTCAGTTCATACTCTGTAACATTAGATCCACTGCGTACAATACCAGTTGTATTATGCTTCATTGAATTCACAAGTGTATCACATAACATTGAAGGATATGGTGTCATTAATAAAGGTTGACTAGATATTGGTGTATGCATTAAATCATTTTGTTGTCTTTTGGAATATGATAATAATAATTGTGTATCTATATTCACATCGGATTCATCTGCCCAAATTCGTGAACAATGATCATCTAATATTTCTTGAGCATCTTGAAATTTATTAACACCATTCAATAATTGAGATCCAGTATTCATAATCAATGTAGAATTATGAGGATAATTTAATGTATGTTGTTGAATAGTTGAAGAATTTGTTTCATTCATTATACTATTAGTAGTATTTATGAATGAATTAGATTTTAATTGTGACCAATTTGAATGATCTAAATGATGTGATGCATTATGTTGATTGACAGAAATGAATTCATGTGGATCAGTTTGTCCTATTGGTAGAGTACTTTTAGACTCTGTTGGATGTTTTTCGTCAACCTATTCAATGTTAAGATATAAAAAACATTGTTTCAAGTTCATCTAAGTAGTCACATAAAAACTAGATGTTAATTTAATGAAATCAATTTAGCGAGACCATAATTTATGGACCTAACCAATCAGAATTAGGATAAAAGGTCTTAGATTTCGGCACGAAATTCACTCATCTATTTGGATAAATAGAGTCACTAATTTCTAATCTGAGCCATGTTGGTAGATGCAGACTACTTGGTTGGGGTCCGTGTGACTATCGTAACCAATGGTTGGAGACTCTTGGTGACATAGCTAAGAATCGATCGATCACAACGGCGTCGGTGTGTATACTCCATGTCTTCCTTTAAACTGAGACATTAAAATCACTTCACATCTTTCTTTCTACGAACTAACTCTTTCTTCCTATATTATATCATTATATGCAATCTTTCTTTTATATATTACCACCTCTGAATTAACTACTTTTATGACTGACTGTTTTGGCATTATAACTGATGTCAGTTTGCGATGAAAACCCTAAATCTAATTCCTAACCCTAACCATCAAATGTAAATCATAATCCTTATTCTTCAAACTGTTTTATAACCCTCATTTAGTCCTAGTAAGTAGGTAGACACTCTCAAGGTTACATTAGCGTCGCTCAATGGTCGTCCATAAATTTTAGTCTCACCAATCAATTAACAAGTATATGGAAATAGGCATGAAATTAACGGAACCTATGAAGATAATTAGTAAGAATCGGTTGACAGAATAATGATTTTCTCTTTAAAAAAAACTACTTGAAGTAAACACTGATGATGTTAAAAATAACAATGAAGAAAACTTCACAATCAAACTACTTGGTTGAGAGGATATGATTTAACCAAAATGTGTGTTCTTCTTATGAATGGCTAGGCCATAATTTTGACGTCCAATTTATGGTGTACAATAGTGTTTAAGTAGTCTTATATTAAAGTTATATAAAGTTGAATGGTTCTCTAATGATCGAGCAAGTGTTTCTCTAACTATCCATGAAATAAACGCTTGACTTTTTCATTGTCGCGTTGAACCCTAAAGAATCTTCTCGTTGTGGTTCTTCTGCGTTGGGCAAGACATATGCAAACACATACTCCCACTAGAGCATAATCCAAATCTAAATGTATGCTCCAGTACGGACGAGTTTTCTACCGAGCTTTTTCGCATGATGACTGATAATAAAATGGTTTATTTGAGTTCATTCTTTGGACGATTTTGAGGGTTTCCATGTTAGACAATTACTACCTTTATATTTTGGGTTGGACAGTAAGGTTGAGGACTAAGTTTAGAACAGTTCACTTTTTATCATAGTCTACATTTTAGATTCAGTATTCCTCCATACATGACTTTCCATTTTCGAAACATATTCTTGATAATGATAATAATAATACTATATTTGTGTGTGAGAGCATGTGAGAGCATTTCGAGAGAGCGAGAACTGACTCTCCCCCTCTCGTCCGTATCAGGGCATTTGGGGGCCGTTTTGAATGAACATAGAATTTTGTCTGTAGGTTAGGTTGTGCCGATTGTGATTAGTTCTACATTAGAGAGTTTTCTCGTGAAACCTCGACTCGTGCCAAGGAACACTTAAGCTACACAAAATGAATTAATAATACTGTAGAACTGTAAAATTTACAAAGTAAATCGACAATATTAGCACAAGCTATAATTAATAATCACCAAATCGATATTCAAAATATCGAAATAAGTCAATAAAATCTTCCCAACTATGAAGAAAGTCCAGTAAATAAAGCGTTTCATATAGTGTTAAATCTGCCCCCAAATGACCTAGTACTGCCGAGAGTTGGGGGGGGGTCGCTCTCCCTATCGAAATGCTCTCACATGGACACACGTATATAGCCACTGCCAGGAAAGTCCAACTCACTGCCTCCTCGCGGTATTACTGTTGTTTACGAGAGAACGAAAAGTGAATGTCTGGCGCTTCAACCGGTTTAGTGGATATGCAGTTTCACAAAGAGGAGTTGGAAAGCCCTCATTCCAAACCAATGGTGCATATGGGCTCCAGTATCCTGAGTGAACAAATGGTGCGTGAACCAGTCATTGGTCACCGGCTACCATGGGACTGCCATGTGGATCAGACCTCTAGGCCAACCGCTCCGGGTGTGGCCTCCTAAGAAAACCACCTACTTCCGTTTGGGCACCCACGCAGTGTCACAGCCCACACACAAACCAAATTATTTATGTAGCGCATACCTCTATTTGGTACCTTCTTGTAACAATGTTTATGTGTTTAAATAAAATAAAATAAATAAAGTAAAACAAAACTTACCTGATGATTAACAAGTGACATTAATTTTTCTAATTTACCACGTGATTCTTTTATTTTCTCTAATCGATCTGTTAATAACTGAACAAATGAAACTGGATCTGATTCAGCTAAATTTGTTTGTTTTCTTATTGTCCAGTTTATTTTGGGAAGATTATTATCATTATTATTAGTAGTAGTAGTAGTATTAGACTCTTTTATAACGTTATCCGATTGATGTGTTTGCCGTAAATTAATTGAATGCATATATGGTAAATCAGCATTATTTGATGTTGAATTCACTGACTGCATTGTTATTACTGATGAAGATGTAATAGGTGCTTGTGTTAATAATTGACTTGAGCCGTTTGCAGGTTGTGAATTATTATTACTATTACTAATACTACTATTATTATTATTATTCATAAAACACGGTTGATTTGTGAATTGTGATTGACTGTCATAAATGTTGCTGTTATCATGTTGTCGTTTTGAACTGGTTGTATCTTTTGCATGATTGTCTACTTGTTGTAGATGACTATCAGTTAATCTAAACAACAATATTAATTATCAAGAATTAGATGTAATCAGATAAATGGATTAAACAAACGATTGGTTAAATGAAGTTTTATAGAGACTGGTTGTATTTGTCGTAGATTGATTTCAGTTGGAGTGGTTGTTTATTGTACTGTGTAGAAGAGTCCCATATTAGGACGAAACATCTATCCAGTGTTCTCTGGTTTTTAATGGTACTGTAACTGAGACTAATCTATGATGGATACAACGTACAAATACTTCGTTAGTGAAATCAATTCATCAGTTATAATCAGCGGTAGCTCTGATGGAAAGATATTTCAGCCCAAGTTGCTACATATCATATTAGGACAGTGATGAGAAAAATAATGATACCAATTTAAGTGAGAAAGTAAACAAGAAATATATCAAAATGAGTGTTATTCGTAAGGATTTGTATTTCTCTGTTCTCTCTATACTTTTAACTGAATTTGAGGTATCTGTTAACGCATAGATTTCAATGACGTGGAGACTAGATACTAGGGTGAGATAACAATTTATGGACGACCATTGAGCGACGTTAGACTGACCTTGGGAGTATCCACTTAATAAGTAGGACAAAATGAGGGTTATAAACCTGTGGGAGGAATTCGAATTATGGATTATAGTTGATGGTTAAGGTTAGGAATTAGATTTAGGGTTTTCATCACGAACTGACATCAGCTATAATGCTAAAACTCTATTTATCCAAATGGATGAGTGGATTTCGTGCAAAAATCCCAGACCCACTATCTTATACATGATTGGTCCGTCCATAAATTATAGTCTCACCGATACTAGTTATGGAAAGATTAATTTAACCTGTAATCAACTGATTTCCTCCAAAATCTGTAAATAAACAATCAAAGGATTGAGAAATTCATCGACATCACTGTCATATTAGAGTTTCCTATTGATTACCTCCAACTACCACATCCTTTGAATGTCTTTGAATTTTTACCAAATATGGTATTATTCACAATTAAGGTATAATATCGATTTTGATTCCTCCGAAAAAGAAAAGAAAAAGCCGACACCAAACTATGACGAAACAAAGAAAATTCTATGACAAAATCATATCACTTATCTCTTAATCAAGCACACTTTAGATTATTTCATTTTAATAAATGAGGTCAAATGTATGAATCCCTCTGTATGTATGTGTGTGTTTGTGTGTATGGAATTGTTATGTGATTAGAAAATCTATAGAATGAAAGTATTCCTTTGTAAGTTTACCGGGGTTTTATTTGTACATGTTCCATTGAAAAGCAGAATAATCAAAATATTATAAAGGCTATTCACATTCACATTCACATAGATACATTTATAGAAAATGCACAATACAGAAAAAAAACACGGATAGTGAGAGACAAACAAACAAACAAACCGATAGAAAGAGATACACAAATACATTCAAATTTTGTGGACAAACAATCAATAGGTAAACAACACAAGTAAACATACACACATACATACATAGAAACAGTTATGTAGATATAATCCGATGACAAAAGAGGCAAAGTTTTCCACGTGTGTATATACGTATGTATATATACACATAAACACATAGATAATACATAAGGCTTGTCATAAAGTACCGTCGCCGCCATTGCCGCCATAGTTAAAGGACGCTTTTAACCGACAAACAAAAATAAGTAGATTTGTTTTTGATGTTGAAGTGTGCGTGTGTGTATTTATGTACGTGGATTTTCATATTGAATTATGCACATATCACCGTTTTTTTTAGAAAAACAAGCTTTAACTATCATCATTCTGCTTGTAACAACATTCAACAATACAAATAATATTAATGATAATAATAATAATAACAATAGACCTATTGGATTGGGAGAGAGAGAGACAGAGAGTAAAACTGTCTTCATTTCATTAAAACACTAAAACGAATAGAGTATGTAGGCATGTATATATACCGCGGTGATCAATGCAACCAATTTGTGTTGGTAAATGACAGTGTATCAGTTAGTTATGACAGGAATAATCGGCAATATGTATATATATACTAACATTCAAACAAACAGTGAAATGCACTTCCGTGACTATGCATAATACATATCAATGAATGCATATGGTAGACAACAACAACACAGCTGTTAAAAATTATTAAAGACGCAGAGAAATTATGATTATTGTTTTTAACAGTAGTAGTGGTAGTAATAATAGTAGTAGTTGTAGTGTATTTAAGCATATTATATGTATGTCTGAATAAGTAAAATCGATAGTTTCGTAGAAAACAAAAAACGCAATGAAACAACACGAATTCGTCACGAAAAAAACTTGATACATAGATTTAAACAAACTTATTTGTAATGTACAAAGAACATTATACTTGGTAGGGTAAGGTAACTTAGAAGAAAACAGCATAAGTGATAAATGTTCATGATCTATCATGTATTTTTAAACTCAGACATCACAACCAAATGATTGCGTAATCGGTTTTATTAGTAATATATAGGTCCTGGGTTCGAATCCCGAGGGATGCGGGGTCGCGGGTGCGCACTGCCGAGGAGTCCCATACTAAGACGAAACGGCCGTCCAGTGCTTCCAGGTTTTCAATGGTGGTCTAGCCTCAACTGACTCATGATTTCAATCTGTGATAATATATTTCTTTTTAAAAAGTAATCTTCATCAGAAGCCGTGACCACTAGAGCTAAAACCGTATCGGGTAGAAACAGGTGTGTACCTCAGTACAATGGAAGATGGTCCCGCAATTTCGTAGATTGGTTGATGTTAGACATTAACACCATTGGATGCCGGCCAGCTCAGTGGTCCAGTAGGTTAAGCGTTCGCGCGCGAGACTGAAGACCCTGGGTTCGAATCACGTGAGCGAGATCGTGGACGCGCACTGCTGAGGAGTCCCGCAATAAGACAAAACGGTCGTCTAGTGCTTCCAGGTTTTCAATGGTGGTCTAACATCAATTGGTTCATGATCTCAATCAAAAACTAATAGAATTAGTTACACGTATCTCGCCTGTATAAATGCCCCAAAGTAAGTTTAGGAGGTGTCCTCTCAATGTGTACGGTATAGTTAAATTTCATATACAACCTAAATCAAAAATTTATGTATATACATATTAGAAATATTTAACAATTGTAAAAGGTGTTGCTTGATACACCCAAAAACACTAGGACAGTTTCATTCCATTCTATGTCTATAAGACAAAAGATTTAATCTTCATCCTCAATCAGTATCCATCAAGGTTGTTCAATTAAATATATTTATGTTTGGTTGCTTAATGAATATCTTTCTGAAGGTGATGCCATCACTAGACAACTTTTCATAGATTATTGAAAGCTTAATTAAAGACTTTCTAACCAATTTTAAGTATATAAACGACAGTTTTATTTGTTATGTATTCTAAGATGATACAGTGTTGTAAGTTCACCAGTTAACAATCTGGGAATGTTTTGACAACGTTTCACTCCCTCAAAGTTCAATATGCAGTTTCTGGGTGTCTCCATTCTGATAACAGAAAATAAAACAGTGGAGAGCATTGACGATCTTAACAATCTTGAGTTTTATTATCTTCATTTGTGAATAGATAGGTGACATAATTTCATCACGCTTATGAATAAATTGTCTGGCTTTGGTCAACCTGAATTGCTTGATCATTAAAGGGGAAGTTCATTACTGTCTTTGAAGGTTTCTTAGAAGTATTGTTCATATGAGGTAAGACTGTCAAGCACATGTAGTGCTATGAAGCTGCATCTGTTGGAATATTTGGGATAAGCATTGCACATACACAACAGCCACCTACTAATTGATCAACATACGAGTATATCAGAGAGATGATAATGGTAATCAAATTAAGAAATGGGATTAGTCCATGAAGTGATTGATAGGTGACAAAATCCACTCAATAGTACTGGAATAGCGTATAATTATATGCTAAATATTGTTGAATAAGCGTTAAAAATTCCAATCATCAAAAGTAATTTTCAGACTACTTTTTTAATAGACATCACTCAGTAAGTTGAGTAAACTTAAATATTGAAATGTGTCTAGTTTACTGGGTCACAACTCAACATTACACAGTGTACTATGCAGAAAGACCGGTGTTCATGTTATAAAAAACTAGCTGAATTATTTGATATTTAGCGTATTCTATAAAACATACATATGTGTGTCTTCTCGTTGGTACTAAAAACTACAAATGATCCGTCATCTCAGAAATATGTGCATCCGGAGAAGATTGCCCACGTTCTGTTAGATATTCACAACAATTTTAACAAAGTTGGGTAGTGACTAGGAATGGGATTCAGAAAGTTCAGTGGACAACGAATTGGACATTTGAAACGTAAGGTAGTGGGATTTGGAGTTCCGGTCTGAATATCAACACTGAGATGCAGCTACACCCAGTTAGCGATTTCCAGATCAGACGAAACAAACTCTCTGAATTACATTGACAGCTACTACACATACATTACGCTTCGATTCACATTTATTATATGATATCTAGACATAATCAACTAATGAATCGGAAGAACATTCTTGTGTACTATTTCATACAATTTATTTATTCGAACACATAAATATTGTCAGAAGGGGTTTGTGGAGATTTTAGAAATTTTCACAGATTTAAATCATGAGTCAGTTGAAGCTAGACCACCATTGAAAACCTGGAAGCACTGGACGGCCGTTTCGTCCTAGTATGGGACCACAATTGGGACCAATAATTGGTTCATGCACCATTTGTTACCTCGAAATTCTGTAGCCCATCTGCACTATTGGTTTGAAATAAGACTTTTCCAACTCCTCTAGGTGGATCCTTCGTACAAGTAGGATTTAAACTTATGACCAACTCGGTTATAAACCGAAATATTTTAACCATTTAATGTATTAACCCGTATAACGGTTTAAAAATCTATAATCAATAAAGAATAACTTCTAGTCAATCTATATGTTGTAAGCGTTTTATAACTTAATATATATATATGTACATTTACAATACATACACACCACATAAATGAATTTACCTTTGATCTTTTTATTTGTATATACATAATGGTATTCATTCTCTTTTCTCTTGTTGTTTATATATGTATCTATGACTAAAATAATGACTTAATATGTATCATTATCTTTTGTTTCTGTTGTGATAAAGCCAGAAAAAAAGAATCTTTTTTTTTGCATATTACTATTTTCTTAGTGAAACAATTACTTTGAATAACTGAAACGTTTGTGTGTCGGAAAATCGCTTTGTAGTTACAATAATAATAATAATAGTAATAATAATAATAATAAAGTGAATAGTTGCATCGGAACGCGCACACACACACACACACACAGAAACCCATATATAGAGACGGTAAGATATACATCCAAAGAATATTGGTTACTAGTAGTATAGATATAGAATGAATAAAAGTATTACTTAGGTATAATATAGAGCCGTTTACTTACTACTACATAGACGACAAACATATAAACTTGCTCAGAGACACAAAGACACAATTTTTTTAAAATACGATGATGACTTAAATGGTACTAAAATTCATCAATGAAAATTATTCACTCAATTCACATGTATGTAAAATAAATGAAATTCTCCTAATAATCAGTTACTGTTGTATTGAACACAACACCGGTGGGGACAATCGAATTATAATTTGCACAACATTACAGAGTTACTTGGTAAAATAGAAAAACCCTACTGTAATACTTAATTTGCAAAATGTTCAATAAACGTCTCTGACTTCATTGATCTTGCATTTCTATACTAATTACTTTCTATTCCCATTCTTTCTTTCTTGATCTTTTCAATCTTCTGCCGCTGCCAGACATTACATTCCTGACTCGTGTCATATACTACTTATGTCAATATAAGTAGCACGCACCACAATACCACCATAGTAATAATAGTAATTATTATTATTATTATTATTATTATTATTATTATTATTATTATTAGTAGTAGTAGTAGTAGTAGTAGTAGTATATGGTATTACTGATTTTTCTCAGTGCGAGTGTTATATTGTTCTATCCAACTTTACAAAATCAAGTAAACTTTACGGTTACACATAAAAGAGTAAAAACGAAAACTGAACTAGCCGATACATAAAGAAAGAAATGAACTACTCTGTTACGTGTATGGTATGTATATATGTACGTGTGCATATTCGAATAAATTTGAAGATCAAACGACTAAGCGGCTTTTTTCACCTTGAGAAAACATATTTAGTAGTCGTAGTAGCAGACTGTACATAGTTGGCTAGACATAAATATCATACTAATATTAATGAATAGAATTATTTGTCAATATTATTAATAACACGAATCATTATACTACAGCTTTACCATTCAAATACTTATATGAAGGTAAATTAGATGATTTCATAAAACATTCAAGCTTAAAAATATGAATCCTGATGAGTTTAGACTTAGTTGTTTGACAGTATTGAATGTTAAACAAACCGTATATCTGAATTTCCTGAGTTCCAGTTCAAGATGCAACAGTTAATGCTTATTGATGAGTAGCCACAAAGCATGTTGATAAATAAAATCGTGTTTTATTTATAGTTTTTTAACGGTTCATATGGGAGGGAGACAATAGCATTAAGAGATCTCTCTCCTTTATATTGAATGGTGACTGATACTGGAGGATTAACTCAATTTAGAGATGATGAGTTTTTGCCTAAGGGATTAACATTAATTGTAGCAAACATTGAATATCAAAAACTACTGAAATACCTGTGTTGTCTTAGTATCTAAACAGTATATACATATGACGTTTACGTTCTGCAAAGAATACTAGATTATTGATTCAGTTAGTCAGGATTAAATTGTCAGCATTTTCAACTTCAATAAATAAATCATCTCAAGTAACACTCGATTCTAATGTTATCGATAATAATCATTTTGATGGAGTTTTGTTCTCTGAGCTGGATGGTTTGGTCGTGGAGCTTTCATCGTTCTTCTAAACAACATCATTAGAACAAACTTCAGATAGAAGTGCAGTGTTCGAATTTCTCCATATGCGTCCCACAGCTTGTTCATTCTGTTCCTTATTGAAATATCAGGCATCTATTTGAAAGTTAGTCATTAAGCGAAGAAACAATTCATGAATCAATTATGGTACAACTATTCGTTTATAATTGACTTGGCATTGTGGTATATTTTGTAATATGATAAATGAAGAATTAGGGCTAATAATCAAGTGTAATTTCTACTAAAAAATGTATAGACCTACAAAACTCATATACCCTAATTAATTGTTTGTTAAGCGACATTTAATTTTGCTTATTTTTATGGAAATTTTTTGTTCTACTAGACGGAACACCAATATATATATGTCAAATGATCAGTCAGTCGGTCGGTCGGCAACAACGCAGAACTTCGTACGTACGTACATCAATTCGAGTTGCCATACCACATTAACATAGAGATACAATTTTCGAATCAAATCCCATAGTGCTAGAGGTAGTAAAAGTATAAATAGACGATTGATTGTGTTTTTTTTTAGATATTAGTTAAGTTGAGATTTGCCGTCGGCAATTCAATCGTATTAGAGGTCGGCAACTGACTCTATATTGTATTTATTTATTTAATACATATATTCTGATACAACCAAACACTAAATATGAACATCATTGAACGGCATTCTATTCACTAGTTTAACAAACTTCAAATATGAGTCACTATAGTACAGTCAGAGCTATTCTATACAACATTATTTTAAATTGACTTATCAGTAACAATCGTTAGCAATGTATATTTGCAATCAATTCTTATGGAATTGATAGAACTGAAAACTTATATCATCCAGTTATGAATCAGAAATGTATATATACTGGGACTATTCAGTCCACAACTGACTTCATATGAACGTGTAAAATATTCATAGATTATTGTTCTTGTCAATAAATGTATTGAAAACATTCATTCACTGGTTTACCTCTTTCTTTTAACGGAATATAATTTGGCCCCCAAATGCCCTGGTATGGCCGAGAGTGGGATGGGCACGCCCGCTCTCCCTCCCTCTCGAAATGCTCTCACACGGCCACGCGTATACAGCCAGGGAATTCCTTCTCACTGCCTTCTCGTTACATCACTGTTGTTTACGAAATTAAGAGGACGAAAAGCGAATGTCCAGCGATTTAACCAATGGTGCACATGGGCTCCAGTATCCTGTGGGAACAAATGGCGTATGAATTAATTGTTGGTCACCGGCTACCATGGGACTGCATTTCCTCACGATGCTCCACTGCTTTGTGGGTTAGACCTTTAGGTCCAAGGCTCAGAGTGGGACCCCCTAAGGAAACCACCTGCTTCGGTCTGGGCACCCAGGCAGTATCCCAACACTCACACAAATCGAATGATCTATGTGGCACATATCTATTTGGTGCCTCCTTGTATCAATGTTTATGTGTTTAAATAAATAAATAATATAATTTAGCTTCTATATAATTCAATAAATAGGGCTTCGTGATATAACTTTTAGAACGGAAGCCAGACAAATATAATGCAGAATATTTACAATATCAATAAAATACTATCATCATCATGACAACAAGAAAAGAAACACATACTCAACTAGGAATACATGAAAAACATTGAAATGATAGATAGCTATTAGTGTTATTATTATTTCCTTTAACAAAACAAAATGTCCATTTGTATTAAGCTATATGGTGTAAAAATATAACTTCATCTATTCGCCCAATTTCCCATACAAAAATAAAATAAAACGCCTGATATTTCTTATTGGACATCGTTTTTTCTACACGTACATACCACTATTGTACACATTTGGAACAGCCTAATTTATTTATTCTTATATATGTGAGATTTACATAAGAAAAGATGAAATAATCTTACACATACACATATATGCACATAAGCACATACAAAGAGATGATATGTACTAAACGTATGTATTGGTAGTGTGCATGAAGAGTTACGGACAGAAAGGATAGAATACTAAATGACCACCACGAAATAAGTAACAATTTGAGAGAAAGATATTGACAAAATGAGGAGGAAAAGGGCATCATAATCGATAACCAAGTATAAAAACAAATAGTACAATACAACCATCATTACTACTACTGATGATGATAGTAACAATAAAAACTAGAACAACATACATGGAATCATTCGCTGTTGCAGGCATTTTAGTAATATTACCAAGTAGTGGATGATCGTGAATATTAAAGAATTGATGACGACTAGTTGATCGATGGTGATGATGTGATTTACTTGACTTATCATAGTGAAAATCAGGTTGTGCAGAATGAATAATTGGTGATTGGATTGATGAAGATGTCCAACTGGTAGTTAGTCGAACAAAAGGATTTGCAGAAATTTGTTCCGAAGTCGAAGGTATATTACAATTATTATTATTATTACTGGCAAGGTTATAATCTGGAGTGAATAAGGGATGAAAATTCTTGGCGCCAGGAGATCTAAAAAATGATATGCAATCATAAATAGACTTAGTAAACTGAATTAAAACTAAAAAAACTATGATTTGATACAGATATTTTGAACAATTGACATATCCTATGATAGACAGTCAAGTGGAATACATATTTTTCAGAGTCAACCAAATCCAAGCTTAAACAGTGAAAACAATTACTGACTTCAATCCTGATATCAACAACATAGTTTGAAGAAGTAAGTGATTGAGAAATGTCGTTAGAATAATTAATATCAAAAAAGAGCAATAATCAAGCACTACCTTTTTATGTGTTTGAAATAGTCTCTTAGTCGTGTGTTGATATCAAACAGTGAACCACTGAAAAACAAAATGACCAAGGACTATTGGGACCTCACAGTTACAAATGTTCAGTTTTCCACAGGTCTACCATAAGATACCAACACCTTTGGCGTATTGATTCAAAACTATGTGTTCTGAACATCAAACTCACTAATACAAAAGAGTAGTGGGAATTATTCAAATATATCAACGATATCGATTTTCCAATATTTAAACCTAACAAGAGAACTGATTCAACTTGACACACTTCATCAGCGCAGCAAAATGAAAATATTAAGACAATAGCAAGAATAGTAGAAATGGTAACAGTACCATATTGGCAGAAAAGGTTAGACACCGACAGTATGATTCGGGAGGAAAAAATGAGTTTTGAAAATAAAACATGAAAGTTAATTAAGAGCATAAGATCTAAGGAAGGATAAAAAGGGAATGGATCTGCTCCACTGTAACTGATTCTGATCCATCATTGAACGTCTAAATTTAACAATAGGTTTTAGTCTAATTGCCGATGACTTTATAGAACCAAAAAGTAGATAACACAATCGATGATATCTGAAAACTACCCTACTCCGGTTGAGATTTTATGCATTTGAAAGTATAAACCGTTTTTTATCAGTTTAGGAAGGTATATCGTATATATGGAAGATTTCCTTTCACAAAAAACATCTCAGAGGCTTAGATTGGTGTTCTGGACTTAACTGGCTGGGCTAGGTAGGAAGTAGGACTGACAAGTACTGTAGACTGCTCGTACGTGCTTCATGCGTCGTCATTGGTCCGGTCGACAATTCACTGTTCTCTAATTGGGCACACAGGCCAAAACTTATAACACAAATACTATCGACCACTTAAGCTCTTCTCTTATTTTTAGTAACCAACTGCTTTCTGAATTTCATCTTTATATTGAATATTTGGTTGATGTTTCAAATTGTTTTATAGAAAGTGAAGAAATATATCTCTACAGTTGAGATCATGAGTCAATTGAAGCTAGATTACCATCGAGAACCTAGAAGCACTGGACGGCCGTTTGGCCCTGTTGTGGGACTCCTCAACAGTGACCACCCATGACCTCGCCCGCTGCGAGATTCGAACCCAGGGCCTATCACTCTCGCGCCAGGCGCTTAACCAACTACACCACTGAGCCGGCATCCAACGGTGTTAATGTCTAACTTCAATTAATCCACGAAATTGAGCGACACATCCATTATTGTCATCAGTGAGTTAGTACCTCACAACTGACCCGGATGAACTCCACTGGTCACTGCTTCTCACTAGAACTCCAGGATATATATCTTGAAGCAAGTCACTAGTGAGCATATGTTGATTAGTATCAGAAGGGGTTTTGTGGAGATTGTAGTAATTTTAAACAGTTGAGATCATAAGTCGATTGAAGCTAGACCATCATGGACAACCTGGAAGCACTAAACGGCCGTTCCGGCTCGAGAATGATAGGTCCTATGTTGGAATCTCGCGAGGTAGGGTCGTAGATACACACTGCTAAGGAGTCCTACAATAGAACAAAACGACCGTCTAATGATTCCAGGTTTTCCATGATGGTCTAGCTTCAATGGACTCATGACCTCAACTATTGAAATTACTACAATCTTCACAAAATCCCTTCTGATACAAATATATTTCTGTACATAGATTGTTAAAAATAAACGAAAGTCATCGTTATCATTACAATATACCTTCACCTAAAATTAAGCAAACAAAATATAAAAAAATAGTCATAAAAATCCTCTATTCTATTTAAGAGAATATCATTCACACAAAATGGAATTTTATGAGTTTTTCATTCTCTCTCTTTCTCGTGAACTACCTCACACACAAGCGCATGTTCTCTGTTCTGTAAAACGTTGCGATTAATTTTTCTCTAGTTTTATTGCTTTGTCGCTATTTTTTGTTGTTGTTTACTTTGATGTGTGATTTCTCATTTCTTCAAACAGATAGATAGATAGAATCATAGGTGGTGTCTTTTGATGTGAGATGCCGACAATAAATATTCAACGTTTTCTTATAAAATAACCATTTTACTTTCTATCATATGCACATACACGCTCACACACACACACGTACACATTCACATCCCCCCATATACTTTCGTGTGCACATAAAACATTCATTGCTTTTATGTCTAGTGCACTGACATAAAATTTGTTTGATCGCACATGTATGCGTGTATATTTGCATATATATGTCTTTATGTGTGTGTGTAAGTGAGCGTCGAAAGTTTCCATTTTTGCATAAAATGTTCTTTTTTTTATTATGTTAATATTCTTGATATAAAAAAACAGAAGCGTAAATGTTAGGTAAAAGAGCGTTTATTGTTTTGTTGTTGTTGTTGCTGTAGTCACTATCTACTACTACTACTACTTATTTTTAATACGATACTACTAATTTAGTGTATGTATCTAACTATGTGTGTCTATTCACTGTTTGCTTATTACACCGATTACTATTACACATTAGTAAAAGAAAAACATAAAAAGTGTAGAAACAAGTTAAATGGTAGAATCATGTTTAGATCAAAGAAGAAAATTGAATTGTGAAGAGACTAGTTTTTTTTGTCAAATGACCTTAATTTTACATAAACTACATGAAAAACCGTAAGTGATATATATATATATATATATATATATATATATATATATATATATATATATCAGATGGGTTTTGTGGATATTATATGCTCATACGCTCACTAGTGACTGGCTTCACGAGGTATATCCTGGAGTTCTAGTGAGTAGTGACCAGTGGAGTCCAATCAGGTCTGTTGTGAGGTAGTAACTGACTGAAGACAATGGTGGATGTGTCAGTCAATTTCGTGGATTAGTTGAAGTTAGACATTCACACCATTGAATACCAGCCTGCCCAGTGGTCTAGTGGTTAAGTGCTCGCGCGCGAAACCAGTAGGTCCTGGGTTTGAATCTCGCAGCGGGCGAGGCCGTGGATGCGCACTGCTGAGGAGTCCCACAACAGGACGAAATGGCCGTCCAGTGCTTCCAGGTTTCCAAAAGTGGTCTAACATCAATCGGTTCATGATTTCAATCAAAAACTTAATAATCTCCACAACCCTATACTCGTAAAATGAAATTAGTTGATCTTCATTTGGCCTACATATACTAGACATAAACCTATTTGGTATATGATATGATATCTTCAATATCCAGTTGTTTCTTTTTATAACAAATTAGGTCGTAAGTTCGAACCACATTCCACTCTGGTTCACTTAAGCAAGATAAATAATAATCACACAAAAGATGTTTTCAGAATTAGTATAAAAATAATTTTATCCATTTCACAAAAAATGGATTAGAGTAAAAGAGGCTTATCAAGTTGTTATTGACTGCTGAATTAAGCTGTGTTGACAGATTTAGCACCATCTGATTTCTAAGCAACTATGGTAATTAATAGTCAAAGATATTCGGTAACATGACTTAAAATCAGTTACAATGGAGTATATCCATTCGCTTCTTACCTTAACATGATATTGTTACCATTTCTACTATTCTGACTATTATCCTGATGATTTCATTTCGCTGTGCTGATAAAGTGTGGCAACTTGAACCAACGTTACGTTTAACGTTGTTTGGGACTGACTTACTGTTTCTTTACTGGACAATTCCTTAAAGTTCATTAACAATACAAAAGTAAGAATGTTTCAGCAAGAAACTGGTTTTAACTACCATTCCCATATGTCTGGATATCGGATATAAAAATCGAGGAAAACTTTTTGTCCTACTTTTGAATTCATCAATTAAATCCCTTAAAACCGCAAAGTCTCTAACATATAACACTCAAAACACTTGGCCTAATTTCAGCATCCCACTTCTTTATCATATCCATCACTAATCTAGTGAAAATCCGTTAGTTACTCTTTCTATATCGACTGGTATTCCCTTGACATAAGTATCAGCCAAATTAAGAATTTTCAGTCTCATAGTACCCCGTTCACAGTAAAAAATTTAGAACATTTAGTTTCAACCTACATTGCTTTTGTAAGGGCTAATAATACTGACTGTCTGGATCCAAAGAGAATCGGGGTTCTAACCAGTGACATGGTGGTTATAAGTTGTGTTTTAAAACCAGCAAACCAACATTATACAAAATTTTATCTCGTAGGCTATAATTATAATAACTGGTCTTTGTTTTTACAAAAAGTGATGATTTTAAGTAGTTAATATTTTAATTTACAGTTTAAAGTGTAAAACAGCTGATATTAGACTCAATCAGTCATTAATTAATGCCGGACCTAGCACAAGTTACCACGAGTTTAAATATTTCATCGTATTTACATGGGGGTGAAATGGAATCTTCTTAGTATTTTAGGGTTTACCGAATGCTACATTCTAGTCGAGAATTACCTTTACAACTGACTGTTGCTAATATCGCTATACCAACATTAATGTTACGCAAAATTAATGAATAGGAATTGAGTTGTTAAACCCAACAGCAATAAGTTAAACTAATTTATTCACCGGATAATTGGGTATGAGCTACACTAAATATGAAGGCTAACCGTTGCCCGAACCAAAGTACGTGAGAAGTCACTCAAAGACATGAATCAATAGATGAAAGTCGAATGCCCTAACCACTGAGCCGCCAATCCACAACAATCGTCTAACGAGATGTATACACTTCCAATAGAGCCCAGATGACTTACCTCCGGCTCTTTTTAAAGATGGTGGTGACTTTCTGACTAAGGAACTGACGACGTTGTTTACAAAGGTTTGGGTGTTAGAGAGTGTACCAACGTCATGGAATGAGTCGATAGTTGTCCCTATCTTTAAAAAGGGTTCACGTCGTTCCTGTAACAACTATCGGGAGATAAGTCTACTTCCGATTGCGTCCAAGCTATTGGCTTCCATCATACTTCGTAGGTTGTTCAAAACCCGAGAAAGATCGACTCGCGAGGAGCAGGCTGGGTATCATTCTGGTCGACGATGTATTGACCATATCTTCACCCTCCGCCAAATGTTAGAACACCGCCATACTTATCAAAGGCCAACAATCGTAGTGTTTCTTGACACCAAGGCTGCCTTCGATTCGTTGGACAGGACTGTTCTCTGGGATTATCTATTGAAGAAGGGTCTACCCGAGAAGTTCATTAAAATATTAAAGGCATTATATACAAACACCTCAGGTAGAGTGAGGGCATACAACCACCTTTCACCACTGGTCTATTCGAGCAGTGGGGTTATACAGGGTTTCCCAATCTCACCATTCCTCTTCAACTTTGCCATCGATGACATTCTGGAAACAGCTCTGATGGATGTAAGTAATGGCGGTGTGGATCTGTTGTCTGGAGAAAGACTTCTCGACATTAAGTATGCGGATGATATTGTCTTACTGTGCGATAATGCCCAAGGCATGCGATCCACACTTAATCAGTTGGTAATCAATGTCTGTAGGTACGGTATGTGCTTTGCACCTTCAAAGTGCAAAGTACTTCTACAAGACCGGCAGGATCTTAATCCCGTACTCACCCTGGATGGTAAGCAGATAGAAGTAGTCAAGAAGTTCGTGTATCTGGGTAGCTGCATAAGTGCTGGTGGGGGTGTGAGTGATGATATCAGTGCACGTATGGTGAAAGTCAGAGTGGCTTATGCCAATCTGAGCCATCTTTGGCGCCTTCGTGATGTCAGTCTGCCCGTAAAAGGTCGGATCTACAACGCGTCGGTGAGAGCAGTTTTACTCTATGCTTGTGAAACCTGGCCTCTCCGAGCTGAGGATGTTAGACGACTTTCTGTGTTTGATTATCGTTGTCTCCGAAGGATTGCTGACATCCACTGGCAACACCACCTTAGTAATGCAGAGGTTCGGCATCATGTGTTTGGGCGCAGAGACGATAATGCAATTGGTGTCACCATCTTGAAACATCGACTTGGGTGGCTTGGATATGTTCTACGAATGTCGTCTCAGAGAATTTCACGTCGTGCATTATCTGCCGACGCTGAGACTGGTTGGAAAAAGCGGAGGTGGTCAGTGCATGAAAGAAAGCTGCAAAGGGCTGGCTTCTGTTGGTTTTTCACGACTCCTTGCCTGGGGTCCGATAGATGGTGGGGCACAGTGGCTAGAGACGTTATCAGATATGGCTCAGAATAGAAGCCAGTGGCGATCCTGCTGTAACCTTCTTTTACTTTCTTCGTAAAAAGTGGTTGTATCTTCCTTAACTGAAAGATTTCTTCTGGTCGTACCTTTCCATCTCCCCCGTTATTATTATTATTACACTACCTTACACTAATCTGTGGTCGTTATTATTCTCTTTTTCTTCTTTTCCTTATGCACACCTTACCTTCTTTTTTCTTTTCCCACTCTCATTGTTTTTTTGTGGCGCATATACATTTGGTGCCCCCTTATACCAATATTTATTTGTTCAAATAAGTAATAATTAAATATACACTTCCAATAAATGGTTGTCTAGTTTTAGTTCGGTTAATTTTACCCAGTAAAAACTTCCATATTTTATTAGTGTTAATTGGTTAGACATCAACCTCGCTAAAAGTACGTCATATAGTTTAATTTTTAAGAAAATGAGGAATTAGTTTCTTTTGCGCTTATAATCACGTATTGGGCTATTACTCTTTAGTGTTTCTATTCTAAACCTGAGATCATATTGAACATTTCTTTCGCACAATATATGTGTTCATGTTTCAGCGATATAATTTACGACCTGAATTAGTATCGATTATATTCAATCCGTAAGTGGTGGGTGGAAATAAAATATGGATTCAAAATGACTAAACATTAGGAAGAGATTCTTTCCTATTCTTTTTTACCAACAGTTTCGTAAATATTTCTGACATTTCTATGGTGCTAACATTAATCGGTCTTTGAAATATCGAATTAATTAGTAACGGTAAGTTAAGTAAATCATACATTGGCCACCAAAGATGGTATAATATGAAAATATAACCGAGGATTAGAGGTATAACTCACTAAGTATCAATCAGGAAAAGTCCTATCATTTCATATATACAACTCAGCTTCGTAAAGTATTGGCAAGTAAATTATGACGTAGTTAGTTACAATTTGAGTTACGGATTGATTATTTAACTTTTACCACTGTAAAATTGTTAGTTAAATCACTTTTAACCAGTAAATCACGGGTTAAAACTATCCTAATTAATTTATATTGGTACCAGATAGTATCATTCAACCTTATTGCAGCGCGAAGCCAAGTACAAGTACTTATTGAACTGTATAAAGGGATCTTACGGGTTGAACCGCTGCCTTCAACTAAGTTAAAGCCAGAACCCTGCCCAATCAACTTAGTGCTTTCCGCCCAAAAAAACGTTGGAAGCAAACATAAAGACATTATGGCTATATTTATTATTTTAATGTTATTGTGAATATCAGTAATTCAGACTTAAAAAAATCGTAGCTGGTTTGCAAAGCCATGTAAATTTATGTATAAAACAGTCTGAAAAGTCTGGAAAATCTCAACTCTAAACATGAATCTCAATACCTAAAACCCAAGTAAGTGGAAATTTAATCTCATCTGAAAATATGAACATGGGTATTAAGTAGGAGTTAGTTAATAAATTCGAGTCCTGTGTTTTAGTAAAACGTCCCCTTAAATTCAGGATCTAACATCCCAATAACTCTAGTAATAAAGCTGACTTTATCATAGTAAACGAATGATGAATCGGAAACAGTTGGTTAGACAGAGAGTTGAGATGGATATGGTCCGGCAACTAGGCAGTACTCAAGGAGTAATATGGCAAACCTACGAACTAAACGTTCATGCTCAACAGGATAAATAAAACTGAGAAAACAATTATAGAACTTACTGATCAGCAGAAAACCTATTGTATTCAGAAAATGACTTGTGCTTAGTGCGATTTGATCGACGACTTTCCAGTTTATAGTCTGAATAAAGAAACTCGAGGTACTTGTTTCGTGTTTTTCTGTCAGAACAGAGTGGTCCACTTGAAGTTATACATAATAAATTGCTGGGACATGAGATGAAGGTAAGGAACTCGGGATAATATTTTTGCTCCAGAAGACTTTTTACAACACTCTGTGCTGAGTCAAACAGACACCGATCAGGGGGTTGTACAGAAGCATTGGAAGAGAGGCCGTTTTTGTACCCATGATGGTAGGACGACAGGCACTCATTAATGTTTTGTTTTAAAATATAAGGAAGCGGAACTGCATGTGAAGCACCTGACTTTATATAAGTCCTATAAATAACTTTAGCGACTTGGAAAAGCTTGTCAGGATTGGACAAGTCAGCATTTGACCGGAAGCCCTTGCAGGCAAACCAGAAATCAAGAAGATGACTTGCAGAATGTTTATAGGAAAGAAATTTGTTGAAAAATTCCACACCGTCTGAATCATTCAGTAAATTGTCTAGATTTATGCCCCAACGGGACTGATCGAGATTACTCACTGAATCCCGACTATCAATCACAACATCCATATGTGTACTATCCAACAGTCAACAGAGTCTTTACAATAAGATGAGAACTTTTATGTATTGCGGTAGTGTGAACAAGGTTACTCATTGATACAAAAAAACAAAACATGATCCCTCAATTATTTCGCCTCAGAAAGTGCGTCATTTTTTAAGAAAGACTTCCAAACGTATTGATTTTTGATGTCAGTCTCAGGTTTTTAAAAGTAAAAATAGGATTTCTAGCGACGATTTAAATCTCGCAATCATTAGTGTTGTGGATATCTAATCTCTTTATGAATCCGTCAGCGGAAGATACTGAAATTACGTAATATGTTGGAGCAGTCTAGTGATTTGCCACTTGATCCACGTAAAGAAACTTTAGAAAAGAACTACTTTGTCGTAGTTTAGGCACTGAGAATATCATCTAAAATGATTAGTTCTAGCTCAGGAAAAACGCGTGATGAATTGATTTCTGAATTATTTTTCCTTATAATGTAAAGTATTATTAGATCTCATCGCAATCTGTGTTTATATAGCAAGAATAGTATTATACATCTCAATTTATCTTCACAAGGCAAGTCGTAAAGACCTTCTGTCATTTTGATTCTTCACTGTTGAACCTTTTCATTTACATCAAGTTCGTATTCGGAACAAGAACTGGTTACTTGAATCATGTATTTCAAGTGGGATTAGCGATTGGTTCATAAGACCCAGAAGCTTCTGGCAACGACCGCCTTGGAGTTTTTTGTAGTTGTAAGACGGTTATTAACGATAACTCCTGGATCTATCGTCAATTACATTTATTGCCTAGCTCTGTAAATTTTTGTAATGGCTACCTTTAACTACCATATGTTTGGTACAATTTACGTTTGATGGCCAATTACTTGCTCATTCAACCAGCATGCCTAAGACTTTCTGTATTATCATCTCGCTCTTCGAGTTTGACGTGATTCATTGATCTCTCACCAATAACCTGAAATATCCACTATGCAACCATTTAAATGTCTCTGAGCCAAATCATCCGGCAGTGAAGTTGATTAATGTCAAACAGTTCACCGGTCCTGGCAAAATAAAGGAAAACTAATGTGTATCATTTTATTGCATGCCATGAACTGGTCCATGTAGCAGAGTAAGGATGCAGTCAAAACAAACATGACTCTCTACTTTGTGCTTAGTCCACTTAGCGCAATTCACCCGAGTTGTACCCGGCACTGTTTAAAACGTAAGCATGGTCCCAAGTTGAAGTCCATGATGTCGCTACACCCCATTTACTTAAAAAAGAAATAAATCTCTTGGAACAAGTGCAGAGGTAGACAACTAAATGGGAAACAGGGCTAAAACATGAATCTTATGAGAGCAGACTACAACGACCTAGATTATTCTCACTAAGCCACAGGAGAATAAGAGGTGTCTGATAATGGAACACAACACACTAGTTACGCCAGAACAAAGCATATCCTTTGAAAAGTTTTTCGTTTTTTATATTTTCTTTCTATTCATCTTAATATCTGAAGTCTTCTTAAGCTCACATTTATGATCATTACTGTTATCACTTCTACGATTAGTTCCTCGACACATTAGATATCCTTTAAGTCCAATTTTTCCCCCTAAATATCCAAAGTCTTTAACTAAAATCAAATTATCTTATGCTACACTAGAATAGATTAACTTTCCAGATTCGTTTTTATCTTCACCACATATATATAACACAGAAATCGATATTTAATTATCCTTTGTGATTTTCATAGCACCATTCGAAATTATTATTGTAAAACATTTCATACTAATATCAAGATTTACTCTTAATCCTTTTACATAAATTTACGTGTATTTACTCGGGTGCACTAAAATACCTTTAAAAAAATCAACGGTTTACTTCAGAGGTCGATATTCATCACACTCTTATTACCATTCTCCTCAATTACACAGAACCTGCGTTTTTTTCAAATAAGGCAAATATTATGCTGACATTGTTTAAACTTGTGTATTATTATATTATTGAAGAAACCAAAAAAAGATTTCTTTACAGCACTTATGCCCCCTTAAGCTATTTATGAATAATAATAATGATAACAGAATCATTTGAGAATTAAAATTCCTTCTCAGCTCACTTACAACTACTGCCGGTCTCAAATATGGGTAGGAGAGGCTCATATTGGAATATGAGCTATCTCTTAACATCTTTTCTTTCAACTATCGTTTACAAAACTTCGAATTTTTGAGTTTCATCATCAAATAACAAAGATAATATACCAGATTGTTTTTTTAAGAAAGCCAAGCATTTATATTGATTGTTTAGGGACTTATCTGAATCTTCCGAGTTACAGAGTCAGTAGCATCACTGAAATCAAAGAATTAGTTTCATTGCTGAAGGTCTGATGAAGTTCTTTCAGAATATATACCATTTCCTAAAATTGGGTGTTTGCTTCTCATATACTGGATAAACTGGTTAAGTAATGATATAGATGAGTTTCAGTACTTCGCTGGATGGTTAGTTATGTCAACAGTACAACATAACATGTAGCATATATTTTCACTTAGACTAGTCATGCATATCATATAGGTATCACTGCCAAACCGGTGTTCGACATATGATATATTTAATAGATGCATGTGAAAACATATCACTATGAGGGAGTACGATGGTTGTAGGAGGGCCGTGTCATATTCAATATTAATTTGACACCTCTTAGTTGTTTCGATCATCTTTTCAACATACCTATAATTGTTATACACTTCACTAAGTGCAGCATTGAGGTGTTTGCACAAACTGACGATTCCTTTGTACATGAAGACTATCTGACTTCAAATCCCAAATAAAAGACGTTCGTTAGTACTTATCTGATTCTGTTTACTTAGGTTGAGCTATTTCAGGGATTCCTAGTCAGTACAATAATTCAAATACTTCTAACAATCACAAGCAACCTTTCAAAGAAGACACAGTCTTTTTAGTCACGTTGTTAATTGTATTGCTACAAGCCATGTCTCAAAATTTAAGTTTCTTTTTACATCCTACAACAACTTATGCGTCATTCTAGCCTACATATTTGATTGTGTCATATTATTTCCATGCTATCAAAATTAGACAGTCGTTCGAAATTCAACATAGTATTGTCTACTAAAACCATCATACTCTTTAATACTGTATGTATTAAAGTTTGAGAATCTTGCCGTCACATTAGTTGTCTAAGTAAATTTTCAACATAGTTGAAACCATTGCCGTTAACAGAGTCACCTGATTAATATATCATCATACCGCACCAATGTCGTATTATGGGAAGTCCACAATATTGGGTTAGATCTATCATTCTAGTAGCGTAGATGAGTGAACTAATACTAACCTAGACCTAAATTTTACATACTCTCCAAAAAACGCTAGACGCGGTCATAGGACGAGAAACTCGTGGTTCCAGGACCATAATAACATTCTTCAGCACTGGAAAGGCTAAAGTTGCAGTGATTGTCAGTCAATAATACATATTCATCAATGACAGTAGCAGAGGTGATAAATATCAGACTTATGAGTATCTATAGTCGAGTTCGCAGAAATACATGGGAAAATATTAGAGGACCTCGGCGGGGGATCTAGGCGACAATATCAGGACAAACAGCACTGGGTACGAACCCGGCCTGTGATAACATGGACAGCAAAGAAGAAGTGAGAATTGTGAAGGGCCACTACTTTAAACGTAATTCAGACATTTTAGAGACTAGTTTACTTTTACAACATATCATGATATTATCATACTGTCTTATGTGGCCAATCAATTTTTTTCCGAAAATCAAATCTTATAGGTTACTTTTCGGTCCACACGTACATGTCATGGACTTACATTTCTGAATATCCTGATCAAGGCTACGGAAGAATAGGACGTAAATATTGACATATCTTCATCCTTTACTTATACTGATTTAAGTATAAATACTGAATATAGACTGTTATCAACCCACAACATGTCAGTTACGTTGGTTAGATCGTTATCCTTTGATTAATAAAATCATTTCATTATTCATAAACAGACAGCCAAAACACTCATTCTTTCCTTTTCAGAGAATTACTGAACGGTCCACATAATTTACGCAAAACCAAAGCATACAGGTAAAAAGTGACACAGACCGATACTCCTCTTAATATGATTATTCGAATAATATGGGTAGTCCATTGAAATGTAACCATAAACTGGACCATGACTTTCAATCGTAGCCTAACATTCCTTTTATCGATATGAGTGCACCGAATTATAAGTTTGATGACGTAACCCCAACTGTTCGAGCTTGTGGATGACATACTAGTGATCAGCAGCAATATGACCAGTCTCTAATACCATAAGTTTGATCAGTGTTTACGAAATCTAGTACCTCGAGCCCTGAAAGTACTAACAACTCAGTCCATATTGCTGTTATACACAAATAGCTTATTCATGCACAAATTGTGCGGATAAACCATTTTTAGTTCCGTTGAAAATGCCGTTCTACACACGAGTTTAACTTATGCTTACACAATATTCACATTATTTATACAGATATTATGGTGTAAGATCCATTTTGAATGCTTTGTGTGTTTGTGAAAATCCCACCATGTACATACTTGCACTTTGTTTCTATTGATCCTCTTAGTTGTACGTTGTTAATTTTCGACAACATTTGAATTGTTAATATTTGTATTTTATTATAGTTTTTGTTTTTACTACACCTTCACTAATTCCCCGTGTTTCTTTCCGAACTGCACTTATGTTATTTTACTTTGTACTAAGTCTGGGCGGCAGCCATATTGGTTTGTTCCTGCTTTTGATTGCTTGACCTGTGTTGACTGGAATTGTGCATTTTGGTTGTGAATTGAGGCACTATTCCAGAATTGAAAACACACTGTGTTATAGAGCGACCAATTATTACCTTTTGAACGAATCTGTACGTGAGTGGTTATATTTGTTTAGGTAATAATGTACACTTAAATTTATGATAAATTATAGAACTGCTATCTTACCCAATTACTTTGTTTTGGTTTCAAACGGGTGAGAGTGTGTATCTAACTCATACAGACAGCTGTCCATCAGTTCAACCGTAGTTTGGATCTTATAATGCTATTTAGAAGAATTTAAGAAATATATGTAAATGATCAAACAGCTATGTTTGTGAAAGAGAATAAAAATAAACTTTATCACATGTACCACACATAAAATTTAAGATAAATTATCATTACATTAAGATTTTATGGTAGATTATGTACTATAGCAGTAATAGTTCGGAGTTATACCATGAAATGCTTAATTTGAAGGAGCATAAGATCTTCAAGTGTCAGTCGGTAGCTGCCATACATACGTGGAGACAGATATGTCATTTTATTCGAACAGATATAAGACAAGAATTTTTGTTTTTTAATTAAGAATCCTGGGAAAATAAGAATAAAGAAGAAATTTCTGCGGTTAGTCTCGAAAAACAGGATAGATTGACTTAAGTCATCAGTGACTTGTTGTTCTGCAGCTGCTTGGTTGATATATCAGAAAACCCTGACCCAGTAGTATTGGATGCAACTAGAAGGATAATCGACCATGTTTTTAAAGTGCTTAACAGACTCCAACACATGTAAAAGGCCATAGTGCTTAACATAAATGACAATCAAAACTAAAAATGTTTTTAGAAAAATACTACAAAACAATTGTGGCTTTTTAAACACTTTGTGTGCTTGCAAGAGATTACGTGTGGTCAACAATAACGTATCCTGCTGTCAACGCTCTCAATTTGCTGAAACTATCAAAGCCAACCATTTCGTCGACAATCTTTGATTTCTGGAAATATGCCAGCGTTTAGAAGATTTAGGGAAATTCACAACAGGAATACCACCAGAAGATAATGGTGTTTCTGGCCCTAATACCTGTTATTATGCTAATACAGATGATCGCAATGATATTTCTCCCAAGTCAATAGATCCACGGCGTGCTTCAATAAGTCAGGGTTATAAATTTATGAGGGACCGCGCCAATTATCATAAACATTCGTTAACTTCTATGCTCATTTTAACTGCATTTATCTATAACAACCTCCTTATCTCTCCTACGGCAATCAGGAAATCCGAGATTTATGAAGAGCATTTGCATCTATTTAACTCCATGCATACTAATTATAGTAGAAATTTTACTAAAGATAGCCTCAAGTGCTACAAAAATCAGTTCGCTGTTGCCTATAACATATGGAAGTCTAAAACATGGTCTCAATCAATTTCATACTCCTAACCTAAAACAATCTACTACCCCAATTACTCACTAGGTCAATAAGCCCCACAACACTCATAAAACCCCTTTGCGTCACTTACTTAAGTTTTTTACCCCTTGTCCAGCATAGATTGCCAGCGAGGAATCCCCGGCCAGCGTTTTATGGGTTCACCTTTCCATTAGTTACTAATTACTATCAGTGGTCTTGAGATCTTCCTTCAGTTACAGATGCCACCTGTTCCCTAGTCAACCTATCTTCCTTTTACGTTGCGGACTGTAATCCGTGACTTGTCTTGCGTTGTAGTTCAGTGGTTTTTGCATGGTGCATCTTGCTCACCGTCGGTTTTTTTCCTAATTTTTTCATCAAATAGTAGTGAGGTTATCGTCTGCCATAACCAGTCATTCTTTATGGTCTCTGGCCAGCAAAATTGGAGTATCTACATTAAATTACGTCTCAAGAATAAATGTGTGTTCTCGATAATGGTTATCGCCGCCATCCAAGGTACGGCTTGGTACAACAGAACCGTTTGACGTTATTGTTGACAATTCTGCTTTTGATGTTCGCTGAAAGCTTTTTTGAGTTTCGTGTGTTCTTCGATCATAAGAATGCTGTACTTGCTTTTGAAACACGTGTTTTCATATCTGTGTCAGACCTTCCTCGCCTGCCATTAGTGCTGCACAGGTAAGTGAAAACTTCTCTCTGTTCCAGAACCCCAACATTGGTGAGGTTCAGTTAGTGTCAATCGTGTTGTACCTCAGGATCATGCTTTATCCATTGTGTACATTGAGGTCTACTGCTTTGTAAGCCTTGCCACATTTAATTTTTTCACCTGCATTTGTTGCTTTGTGTGGAATAGAGGAGCTGAGTTACCTGAGAAGTTTGAATCGTCTAGCCACAATCAAACAATTGACTGTATTTCATGGTCCCTATAACATATGGAGGTCTTCATAATCCAATCAACCACAGAAGTAAGAAAGAGGGTGGAAGTAAGCAGTCGTGTCTGACACCAGTATTCACCTAGGTCTATGCGCTGCTCTTCATGCACAACTTTGGAGATGCTGGTGAAAATCTTCTCTGGTATATCATATTGTTGAGGAAGGTCCTCTAAAGTTTTCCTTTCTTCATTATCTATTGCTTCCTCATAGTCAAGGAAGTTGGCGTTTAGTAATGTACCCCATTTTACTGATTTCTCAAGGATGACCCGTAGTATTGCACTTTGGTAGGTACGCGATCGACGTATATGAAATCTAGCTTCTCTGTCTTTACGTTGAGCATATTCTGAGTATTTGATTAGGTTATTCAACACTACTGAAAACTACCTGGTAGTAACAGTAGCGTGATGATGAGATTTAATTTCGCTGTTACCATGATGTGGTATCCTTCTTTCCTGTACATCGGTATTTGTTCGTCTACACAAATGTTTCTGAAGAGGACGTTGAGCACCCTCACGAGTGCCTCCGTGTCTGACCTTAAAGCCTCAAGTAGCATGCTATCCGGTGCTGCAACTTTCTCACTCTGGGTTTGTCTGATGATCATGCTGCTTTATTCGACTGGTGGTAGGCTAATGGCTATAAGAAGGCCTACAAATTTTGCTCCGATGTCCGATCGGTCCAGTAGGGCTGGTCTATTCAAGAATTTCTCAGCGTCCTGCCCACATGTTATGCTATTCTTGAATCACAGTGATTGGCTTGACACCTTTGTTTTTGACTGGTTGATATGGTCTACCACATTCCCCTGCTAGCTTCTTCGTTGCCAAATAGTTGTCTCATATTTTTTCTCTTGCGGCTTTATCCGCTATAACTACTGCGTCTTCTACGCATTTATACTTGTCGAATATAATGAATTGTTTCACTCTCTTGTTTGATTCTGTGTATTCGTCTCGTACCTTAGCTTTCTATGCTTTTGCGCGACTACTGTTAATTGCTATTTTCTTGTTCTTAATAAAACCTGCCCAGAGTGCCGATAGTTATTCATCCTTTATAATAGTGGTTCTTGAGGCCCAGCACCTTATAACACATTGAAGATAATTCTATTCTAGTCACTATTCAGTTGTTCTCCATAGTAGTTACACATTCTTTGAGTAAACTGTGCAAGGCTTGAAACCTGCCCCTAAAGCTATCTTGAATTTGTCAAGTTTGTCAGTATTCCAAAGGGGGCCGAAACAAACGTTTGCAATCCTTATTTTCTAGCTGTCCGGTGCATTTTTAGATTCATTTTCGATTTGGCCGCCATCAGGCGGAGATATGAAGCTACATAATATTAATAATAATATATTATTTCTGCATGTGCAGGTACACACCATTTTTAGAGGCATGATCTATAAATTACAACATTTGTTGGTCCACAAAATGCTTCGCAACTTATTGAGTTTATAGTTGATGTAAAGTATACCCGTAGAGCGCTTGCTGTAAACTGTGACCTTAAGGGGACGCGTACGTTAAGTTTGTTTCAGACGTCGGAATTTTCATAGCTGTGCACTCAGGGCGAATTTCTGAAGAAGAAGAAAAAGAGAAACAGAAGAGCAACAAGGCACTAGGATATGAACGTCAAACGTTGCTTAACATTGTGTAGTAGAACAGACAGAGGTATAATAAATTAGAATATTCTAATTTACCTGTACTAAAGCACCTGCATATATTGTTGATGTAGATTATAAAGAGCAATGGACCCAAGACACTACCCTGCACAACACCATTGGTTACTGGTCGAGGTGTATATGTTTTAGAGCTAATCTTGGTTATTTGATATCTGTTCGTAAGAAAAGACTTGATCCATTGCAAAAGGGGATTTATAATTTCAACCGACTTAAGTCTGTTGATTAGAAGATTATGAGGTACTTTATCAAAGGCTTTCTTAATATCGAAGTATGGTAAAATAACTAGTTTCTTCTGGTCGCGTATACGAGCAACCTCGTTAAAGAAGTCTATCAGGCATGTACTGCACGACCTTGACCTAATGAAGCCGTATTGTGACGGGTCTATTAGATCTTCTTTAAGTAGGTGATCAGATAGTTGATTTCGTATCACTTTTTCCATTATGCGTGATATGAGTAGAGTGATATTTATAGGTCTGTAGTTTTCGACGAGGTTTCTCGGTCCAGATTTGCGTTTGGGAAGAACATACGTTACTTTCCAGGTTTCCGGATATGTACCTGTCTCTAAAGATAATGTGTATATTTTGAGTAGTAGAGTCTGTATGTCCGGTCCTGACATTTTATAAACGATTGAAGGGATGTCATCGGCACCAGAACTCGCATTTGGATTAAGCGTTTTAATGGCGGTATGTATACTCCTAATGTCGAAGTTTATGGTACTAAGATAGCTTTGGCCGATGCACTTAATGTCGATATCTGGAGCATGAGATGTATTTCTATTGTGGGGAAACCATTCACTTAATAGTTCACATATGACGGTTTGGTCATTATACGTCACTCCATCGTGCAGTAAGGAGTGAATGTTGTGGTCTGCGTTCTTCCTTATGCGCTTCGTGAGGAGACAACGTAGGGCTTAAGCTTTAGATACAGCAGCGAGCGCAGTATGTTCCTCTACCTGTTTATGCTTATTGTGTTGACCTTGTACTCCTTCAAGTACAGAGTATATCTGGTTCAGGGCACTGAAGTCTCTTGATAAATAGTACGAACTTTTCAGTTTCCGCAGTTTAGACCTAGTCTTTTGGTTTATATAGGGAGTAATTGTTTTAAAACAAATTTTAGAGGGTATAGTAGTGTTTAGTGCAGATCTGGTAGTGGTATTGAATATTTCTAAGAGGTTATCACTGGTAAAGAAAGTGCTCCAGTCAGAGTGCTTTATTAGTAGTTGAAAGTTTTCCCAGTTAGCGTTTGCATAGTCTCTATATTGGAAACGCGTATTAAATGTCTTTAATTTGTTGCATATGGCAAGAATCGGAAGGGTGCAGAGGACTATTTTATGATCGCAGTTGTGAAACTTTTCGCCAACCACCATTGATGTTGGTGTGAAATTATGACAGAATATCAAGTCAAGAATGTTATGATTTCGTGTAGGCATGTGTACATGTTGTTGCCAGCCGTGTATTTCTAAGGACCTAAGTATGCTTTCAAAGCACAATGGGCCAGAATTTGTCGTCCAGTTGATGGTGGGAAGGTTGAAATCACCACATACAATTTTGTAAGTGAATTCAAGCGAGGCAGCTTGAGCAAATGACTCACTTATAATAGTGTCATTTGAACTAGGAGTGTTAGGTGCTCGATATATGCATCCGATTAGTATTTTACATTCATGGGTGTGCACAGTGAGCCATATCGATTCAGGAAGTTTGCTGAGGACGTGGTCGCTATAGATTTCCGCTCTCAATTTTTTTGTTACATAAACAAGACAACCACCACCATTCTTGGTGACTCGATCACAGCGGAAGAGCTCATAGGTGTCTATTCGTAGATATGTGTCTGTGGTATCGGAGGACAGCCAACTTTCTGTTATCAAAACAAGTGAGGGGTTGTTTAAAAGTAAAAGGGTGCGTAAGTGAGTTATCTTACTTTGTACAGATCGAGCGTTGATTAGCATAAGTTCAGGTACGGCGACTGTTTGTCTAGTAGAAGGGTATGATGTATACCCAGTGAATTGTCTGTTTTGCCATGAGAAAAGGAAGAATAAGGAGCGTCGTCTCCATACTGATGAGCGTTTAGTTTATTACCAATGGGGTTAATGCGAGAAGGGTAGTCGGGTGTTGTTTTGGTGAAGGAAGTATGTCTAAGAGTGAAAGGTAGAATTGAATGGGTAGGTAGTGTATTCGGGGAGTGATCAGGAGGTTCAGTGAAGGAGTTTTTAAGACTAGAGACAGTTATCGAAGCTGAGAAGGATGTGCCGCTCCCCATTAAATCGGAGTACATAGACGGTCTCAGAATAGTGGGATTGCCACCCTCAACATTTTGAGACCCCATAGCAGTAATGTTGAGGGGGAGAGAGATAAAAAAGGATGGGATGGTGTATATGTCGAATTAGGGGGGACTAAACCGTTGTACTGGGTGGCTTGACTTAAACAGTACCTAGAGTCAGTAGGTGGGTTCCCAAATAGGCCAACGTTATGGCTTCCTTGAGTGCAGTGGGCAATTTTAGTCCTAATGTGGGTAGTTGGGGAGGTTGTATGTTTCTGGTAAGGAATGATTGGGTGCCTGTTATTGTTGCCAATATGGAGGTTTCTGTTATGTATAGTTGTGTGCTTGATCATGGAGCTTACAAGGTTCACACAATATGTCTTATGGGTATCATGTGTAGGTGTGGTTCTTGTCAAGTGTCGTTTCACATTGGGATGAGTGGGTATTGCCAGTTCACTGTGTTTGTTGTAGGCATTCTATTGCTATGAGAAGGTGCATGTTTAGGGTTAGGGGTGCTGGAGTATTGGTGGGTTTTTACAGAGAGTTTGGTATTATTTCGTACAGCGGTGTCTGAGCGTTTGCAGCTGTTAGCGCGATTCCTGGGAGGGTCATTTTTATGCTTTTTATCAGGGCCGCTAGGGTAATACTTGGACGCTGTTGGGGCGTATGTGGATTAGCATTTTGGGGTAGCTGAGTGTTTGGGCTGATGGTGAGTGGTTTCAGCTGCATTATGTGCGGTCTTGTTCTTAGGAATAATAGCAGCATCTGACATGCCTCCCTTTTTTGGAGGGGCAGTGTATGGTGTTTTAAGACTAGTGCAGTGACAAGAGCTGTCGCGGCTAAATAGACTGGGTTGATCAGTTTGTGTTCCATTGCAGATTCGACGCTGGATAGCAATCCTGTCATGAATGATTCTAATTTTTTTTTAATGTTGGAATACGCCTCAGTAATGACTGACTATTAAGGAAGTGATTAGCTTCAGTGGTACTACCAAACTGAAATAGAATGGGACATGAAGCTTTAGTGTGTGCTTTACGTAATCTTTTTGTTATGCACCAAGACTGCGACAATCCACATTCTTGTAGTAGAGTATTTTTAGCAGTCTTTACGTTCACACTATAAGGTACATTATACACAATGACATTCTGCATACACTGGAGTCTTTTCAACACTTCAGTTGATATGTGGTCAATTACTTTTTCAGAGTATTTTATAATTTCCAGATCGGGATTTTCTGGAACACTGATTAAATATTTGTACGGTAATAAGTCTTGGATAGTTTGGGTGAGGCTGAGTTCTGTTTGGCTGTTTTTAGATCTACCAGTGGTGAGATTATTGGAGTTTATATCAAAGTTTTTAAGGTCGATATGGTTACATACAGACCTGTTGCAGGTGTCTACAGGGTGGTCACTTTGTGCATACTTAGTTGGGGGATGAGGTATGTGTCTGGGTGAGAAGCCGAGATCTACATCATCGGGCTGGCTATTGCAGGCAGGCTTACATGTACTCCGTGGGCCGCTTCTCAGGATGGCTGATTGTGAGATTGTTAGGTGTTTGTGGTCAGCCGCACTGTCTAAACACTGCTCACAACATGTGATGCTTTTGTTTGGACTGACAAATGATGTCGACTCTAAAGGTATGTGATTGCTCTTATTTATATCTACAAGCGAGATACAAGGTAGTAATATATCTTGTCCACGTAAAGGGTTCACGTTTAGTGCAACTGAGGGAAGATCAGAGTAGGATATAGACTGATCAGTGTGTTTATAAGGTTTCAAATCATTCGTTTTAGTGATCGATTTAGATCTTTTGCAGGTGTTATAGGCATCAGGAGAGATTATATGTTTTTTAGATGGCCTGGACATTACTGAAAGTAATGCAAATATAAGGTTTAATTAGGTGGACGGTGACAATTATAATTTAACTTAATGGACGTGTAAGGTTCTATGGTAGGATCAGATCCAGTATTAATTAATAGTAAATATATTAACGTTAATTTGTAGCGTGGTGTCGAGTCGTGATTGACTGTGAACGCCGCTACCAAAATACACGTGCCAAGAAAATCAGAAGGCGTAGGTTGAGCGTAACCAGATTTATTCGTTTGGCGATCTCGTGGTATCGAATGAATACCGAGATCGTGCCAAGAACGGTACAAGCGGAAGCAGGAGTACAGAGTACGTGCGAACAGCAGCAAAAACCGCGGAACAATAATGGAAGGTAATGGAAGCACAAAATGGCTATAATTAGCACAGTTAAACAAAAGTACATTAAAACAAACACTGGTACAACTGTTTATAATAATAATCGTTTTTATTGAACCAGTCGTGTTCTCGTAATAGATGTGAGTCACTACAGGAGCCCCCGCTAGAAAGGGTTTACACTTTCGATAACTAGCGGTTTAAATCGTGGGACTGATCGGCTGACGAGCGTTTGTAGGACGAACGGATTGGCGAACAGGAAAGCGATCGTTGATCGTCGAGTTGCCAACGAAGGTCATTTTCGGAGAACGGTACCAGGAGCGATGTGCTGTACTTGTTGCTTGAGTTGAAATGCTACACGAGCGGTTTGTATCCAGAATCTGAAGATGGCGTTCGTAGGAAATGCGGACCAGAAACGCTGTAGACGTAGGACGAAACCACGTTGAGCCAGAAGACCAGAAGCGACCCCAACGACCAAGTTCGAGACCAAGCGTGTGCCAAACATTCAAACCAATATATCGACTGAGTGCGTTGACAAGAGCGTGGGTGGCCAGTCCAGCTTTCGCCAAGGTTGACTGAAGTCGACGGAACCAAACGGAGATGGTCGAAGGCTTGGGCTCAGGAAACAAAAAATCAAAAAAGAGAAGAGTGTAGCATGCGTGTAGTATAGGAATAATCCTACACCGTATCGGTTGTTGACTGTGCGACTAGTCACGAAAGCGTACGGGTAACCGTACTCGGCGACTGGAACGTGAGACGGTAGTCTCGTTCTCGTTGCGTGAGCCTGCAATCTCATCCGAAGTCAAAGGCGGCGTGGTTTGCTGACCTGGACGTGAGACTGTTGTCTCGTCCGTAGACGGTGCAGATGACGCGTGCTGTTCACTGGGATGTGAGAATGAGGTCTCAGGTGTATCTAGCGTGGGACCTGAAGATGGTTTGAGGATCCCGCTAATAGGTTTGATAGGTCTAGCATTGAATCTCAGGTTATCAGATAGGGCACTGTCATCGACGTGTGCTGGTTTGAGACGAACAATGCTGACGATTTAAACGCGGCCGTGTCGATCAACCTTGAAGGTCTTTTCGTGACGAGCGATCACGCGAAAGGGCCTTCGTAAGGTTGTTGCAAAGGTTTGCGTACTGAATCTACTCGTATGAAAACATGTGAACAGGTAGATAACTCTCGAGGGAGAGCGACCAGTCGATGTTGTATTCGAGTTGACACCGGAGACAGCGTTCGCATAAATGCAGACAGTCGTTGGACGTAGTCTGATTTAGCGAAATCATGTCCGCTCCGTGGCGTGAAGAATTCCCCGGGCAGACGCAATGTCGTGCCGTATACTAGTTCAGCGGGGGAACATTGGATATCTGCCTTTAAACTAGTTCTGACCCCTAAAAGAGCGGTAAGGTTTCGTACCAGTCGTCGTTTTCGTGTGCTCGAAGAGCGCTTTTAAGTTGACGGTGAAACCTTTCAACTAAACCATTTGAAGCCGGATGGTAGGCGGTAGTGCGTATGCGTTCCGTACCAAGCAGCCGAGTAAGTGAGGAGAATAGTGCGGACTCAAATTGTTGTCCTCGATCAGTCGTGACAGTCGAGGGACAACCGTATAGAGCTATCCATCGTTCTACGAAGCGGTGAGCAACTGTCTCCGCCGTGATAGACGTGATGGGTATAGCTTCGGGCCATCTGGTGAAGCGGTCGATGCACGTGAGTATGTGATCATACCCATGCGATGGTGGCAGTGGTCCTACAATGTCTAAGTGAACGTGATCGAAGAGAGCAACAGGCGTAGCGAAAGTGCCAAGGGGGGCGGCTACGTGCCTGTGCACTTTTGATCGTTGACATTGTAAGCATTGCTTCGCCCACATACGAACATCTTTATTCATGGACGGCCAGACGTATCGTGCAGCGATGAGACGTAATGTGGCTGCGATACCTGGGTGAGATAATCCATGCAGGGCATCGAATACGAGACGGCGGTAAGTAGAGTGTACGATGGGTCGAGGAAGACCGGTAGAAGTATCACACAGAATGGTGCCAGAGGTCGTGGCTAAAGGTACTTCCTGATACTAAAGGGACATAGAGTGTGGTGCTTTGGTACAACTGGGATCGTTTGCTTGGGCAGCGGCCATAGCAGGGAGATCGAGCACCGGCAGAGTAACTGCATTCGTTTGGATTCGTGATAGAGCATCGGCAACACAGGTCGACTCGCCTTTGATGTGACGAAGGTCTGTCGTGAACTGGGAGATATAGTCCAAATATCTGCACTCTCGTGGTGAGTAGCGGTCAGACTTGGTATGTAAAGCATACGTTAAGGGCTTATGGTCGGTGAATAAGATGAATTGTCGTCCTTCTAATGCGTGCCGAAAGTGTTTGATGGCGCAGTAGGCTGCTAGCAGCTCGCGACCAAAAGCGCTATATCTCGTCTCCGTGGAAGTAAGGCGTCGTGAGAAAAACTCGAGAGGTTGTCAACTACCGGAGATATTTTGTTGCATGACTGCTCCTATAGCGACATCGGATGCATCAACCGCTATAATTAGCGTGGCTGATGGATCGGGATGGGCGAGAAGAGTGGCTCGTGCAAGAGCCATTTTGATCTCTGTGGATGCAGTACGTGCAGAATCGTTCATTTCTGATCTGCGTGGGTTGCCGCGAAGTAAGTCGGTTAGTGGTCGTAACCGTTCTGCCGCGTGTGGGATGAAACGACGGTAGAAGTTAACCAAACCGAGAAAAGCCTTCAGTTCCTTGAGTGAGGACGGCTCGTTGTACTCCTTTATTGCTTGCACGTTGTCCTCACAAGATAGAATACCCTCTTGGTTGATAACATGACCCAGAAATATTATTTCTCGTTTACCCAACTCGCATTTGTCTGGGTTAACTACTATTCCGTTATCCGAAAGACATTGGAATAATAGTGTAAGATGTTGATAATGTTCATCTACGTTTGATGATGCGATTAGCAGGTCATCAATATAGACGTGAACAAAATCTAGGTCTCGTACAATGCTATCGATAAACCTTTGAAACGTTTGAGCAGCATTCCGTAATCCAAATGGCATTCGTAGGAACTCAAACAAACCGAAAGGAGTCGTGACAGCAGTCTTTTGTTTATCTTCAAGAGCAACTGGGATCTGATGATATGCTCGTACCAGATCGATCTTAGAAAAGATAGTCGTGCCCTTGAGCGATGCCGTGATGTCGTGTATGTGGGGGATGGGGTAGCTATCAAAGCGCGTAACTACGTTTAGAGCTCGGTAGTCGCCGCATGGTCTCCAACTAACCCCATCTTTTTTGCGCACCATGTGAAGAGGAGAGGCCCATGGACTGTGAGAAGGACGAATAATACCAGTAGCTAGTAAATTGTCAAACCCACGCTTAGCAAAAGCTAATTTGTCCGGTGCCAGTCGGCGAGGTCGTGCCGTGACTGGCGGTCCGCGGGTGACTATGTGGGAACATCAGGAATGATGAACGTCCACAGATACCGCCGTCGGTTGCCCAGGTTGACCGCGAGTTGTCGTGTACCGTAGGTAGGAATGACTGAGCCATTCGCAGCGCGTAGTCGAAGCACTGTGGCTTGTGACTTGCTGCTACCTCGTGGTACGACAGAAACTTGGGCCCCAGTGTCTACCAGGAACCTAGCGTTTGTGCGGTAATCGTGCACATAGAATGGGCGACCAACCCGGGGTGAAGTGCCGGCGAGTACGGCCGCTTTTACTCGCCGGCGCTGGCGTTTCCCGCCTTGTATGAGCATGGTGCTCGACAACGGAGGGCGCCAGACCCGAAAGACCTATGAAACCAGCACCAACTGTCACTCGCTTCCGAAACCGCCTTTCGGCGTGGCTTGGAAGATGTCCTTTTTGGGCGAGTGGAAACGGGTTTGCGAGAACTTGAGCGGGCTCGGGGGACGTAGTGTTGGGGTACGTTACAACGGTCTCGAAAATTAAGACACGTGTGGATACACTCGTCCCTGTCGCCATGAGCTGAGGAATGACTGGCGTCCATGTCTACTTTAGGACGTGCCGTGAAGCAACAACATAGCTGTTTCTAATACAAGTCCTCGCCAAAATTTTGTTTGCTATGAGGGCCACCTGGTTAAGCGGCGTGTCCTCGAGCAGTGCCGTCATGGTAGGTTGGATATGGGCTGGTAGTGACTCGAGCCACAATTCTTAAAATATTTCCGAGTCAGATGCTGTTGATCCTGCAAAGGATTGCAGGCGCGTGAGGTGGTGGCTAGGTTTAGCATCACCCAGGGGGTGACGTGCTAACAATGTCCTCAATCGTTCCTCCCCCGATGGGAGGAAATGTCGGAGAATTGCCTCTTTGAGGCGATCCCAAACATTGAGCACGTTGGAATTGAGGACGACCTCACGAACAGCTACTAAGTGGTCTCCGGGTAAAGATTCGAGAGCGGAAGCGTACTTTTGCCTTTGGCTCGTAATGCGACGAGTCTCAAACTGGGACTCTAATGCAGCAAACCAAACCTCTGGGTCGTGGGGAATGAATGGTACAGGTCGAAAGTGAATGGCCTGTACGTCTGAGTCTATAACATTAATAGTACTTTTGTCGCTATCCGTCATGTCGTGTATATTATATATTAAAAATTAATATGAAAATATACGACAGACGTGGATAGATAAACTATAGACTCAGCAAATTGGCTCCTTTGGAAGATTTCACCAGAGGTTGAGGAGTGTTCCAAACTTTGGGATCACCAATTGTAGCGTGATGTCGAGCCGCGATTGACTGTGAACGCCGCTACCAAAATACACGTGCCAAGAAAATCAGAAGGCGTAGGTTGAGCGTAACCAGATTTATTCGTTTGGCGATCTCGTGGTATCGAATGAATACCGAGATCGTGCCAAGAACGGTACAAGCGGAAGCAGGAGTACAGAGTACGTGCGAACAGCAGCAAAAACCGCGGAACAATAATGGAAGGTAATGGAAGCACAAAATGGCTATAATTAGCACAGTTAAACAAAAGTACATTAAAACAAACACTGGTACAACTGTTTATAATAATAATTGTTTTTATTGAACCAGTCGTGTTCTCGTAATAGACGTGAGTCACTACAAATTAGTGATAGAGATAGCGTGAAAACTAGCAAGATTAATGTATGACGTTAGGTTCCAAAATGAGGTGTCAAGCTGATAGAACCTTTTCAGTGACGAAGTATTTATCGCTATTAGATGTTAAATTAAAGATAATAACTAGTAGGAAAATAAAATAATACCACATGAAAAAAAGTTACAACCTTCAAAAGCGCGCACATCTGCTCCTCCCTTTGTTCTCACGTTTTTCATAGGCCTACCGAACCTTTTATTGATTAGGATGTGATCAAGTTGGTTCCCTGAAATATGGTCCAGAAAAAGGTATGCAGCCTTGTGGATATATTGGTGTGGCAGTAAGGTGCCACTTGAAACCATCTTGTTGAAGGCTCTAACAGGTACAAGTTTTTCACCATATTCTAACCTTTCTCTTAGTTTAAATCTTCGTACGATATTTTCAGACTTGGTGCGTCCCATTCTGATCTCGCCGTTTGGGCATTTCATCAGGATGGTCAAGTCTTTTCCTAGGAACTTCGCTACAATTGACCGCGGCGTTACATAAAGATGATCTCTGTATTCTTTACTGCTAGAATTGGTAAACGCTTAACAATGGATGCGTCTCAGTGTCATCTCTTGTTTGTTCGTTCTTGATATAATTTTGATGATCATCATGAGGTGACTTTCCTATGGGCACTTTCACCACTCCTTTGAACGACGTCTGTGCAACCTCTTTTGTGTGTAAAGCGTCTTCTTCCTTGTGGCCAGAGTACAAAGGAACCTTTACGAACGCTAATCTTTTCTATACAGCTTACCTCTAATTACTTTCATCTATTTCCTGCGCTCCAGGTTGTATCTTTTTATTTCTGAGGCTTAATGGATGACACTCTTGGTTTGTCACATAATACAGACAATTTATATACTTATGCTAATTGTTACCCTTGCTTGCAGAAGGGACGGCGGCTTCGTGGTTCACGAAGAATCTCTACCTTCACTATGAAACTTTGTAACTCTTTTATATGAAGACTCTCAGGGAAGAGTTTAAATAAGTTTGCTGGATAGCACTTTTTGCAAAGTTGCTTTCTACGAGATGAGGTTGCCAACCCCATTCCCGACCCTTCCCCTTTATCTGGGATTGAAATAAGCGGAAACCCTATTTGGGCTCTGGAAGGGCCACCACCATTTCAGTAACCTGATCAAGTTGGCAGTCATATCTTTCAGGTCACAAGAACTAGCAAATAAAATTCACCAGTCATGAACTTCGTCTGTACTGTTTCTCGTTTTTCGTCTATCCTCTGTTTTCCAGTGCCCTTGTGACACACAGCCCAAAACACGTTTGTGAGACGTATAACTTTATCCAGGTCTTTCATTATTACCTATGATATTTTAGTAGGAATTAAAATTGTGTTCACTAGAAGCCTAAACTTTGTTATCTGGAAGCACTATCAAGAAACACAAATTGATCAATTAAAGTTGGCGTTCTTAGCTGGCCGGCTATACATTTACCACTGTACTTCTCGATATAAATAGATATGAACTATACTTTCATTAATTTTAAACGATCAGTTGTTCATGACAAATGCTTCAATTATTGTACTATACACTCGAGTTTTATTAACTTCATTCATGTTCTTATGTACGCATCTTTGCCCTTTTGTTTCTATGATCACTGTGTCTTAAAACATAAAAAAATCAGTAACTTATTACATAACATTTCAAACATCCCTATATTGTATGTAAACTAGAATCCTCGGTGTAATAAATTGTTATTTAAGGGTAAGTTATTATTGTTGTTAATATAACTATGGAGAAAATAATTGATATGTCAACTGACAATCATCTAGATAAGCACCAGCTGTTTACATCATCGCAAAATGGATTTATTCCCAAAATGCTATTCATGAACTGTCAGCTAGAATGTAATGTCCATATAATCGATAGTGAAACAAAACTAGTTGTCAATATATTATCTAACCTCACTAGAGTGTTCGTTAAAACACAATGCTCATCAGTACTATTTAAATTAGCAGCATCAAGGACAAGTGAATCTTACCACTCTTGGAGGACTGAAACATGACAGTGAAGATAAGTCATCACTTTCACCCTTAGAACACCAATATAGTGCTTCAGGGTTCACCCATTGGACTCTAACCATGCATTTTGTTTGTTATATTTTCATTTACTTTACACTGGACAAACCCGTTTCATTTTCTAATAACGTTGAAATGATACATGACTTCCATCAAAGTCTGTGTGTCAGTGACATAACACAGAGAGGTCTGAATTAAATTCAGGACCGATGTAGTGCACGGTTCCCCCTCTAACTGCAAAAAAAATCTGTGTGCACACAACTTGGTAAGTTTGTTCCAAGTATGGCAATGTATAAGTTTTTTAAACTCATCATGTCTCATAGATATTTGGCTGCATTATATTCCGGTATGCCTTTATATATTCGTACATTTTTTGCAGATAAATTTAAAGTCAAAATTTTTGTATGAAATTTTTCTTCATGTCGCATTGCATATACATGTATATCTACCGTATTTATTTTTCACGTTTCGCTTACTCACGCAGATGAAAGTGTATCTCAATTTGAATTACATTTTCACTTTTTGATATCTAGGGTGAATAGAAAAGATCGGAAACACAACGGACACGACAAATCGAATTTTTCATCGTACATCCATAACCATAATAGTGTATCACATAGCTCTTCATAGTAAGAAAAGACAGCCAGATGCTGCCGGACGAAATAAGCTATCAGAAGTGTTTACCAAAGGCATGCTCGTAGGGTTCGGCTGATCACATTTTAGGGTCATTACGATACTTCTAAGGAGGAAGTGAGCTATAGCAGTCAATTATTCCGTAAAATGAATAGTTCTATAAGTCTTCCATATTGGTGACAATTTCACTGGTTTAACTCGACGCACCCCAGAGGAAGGGACTAGGTAACACATACCCACGGCATCGCAGTCGGGTACTCCGTGCCACGCATCCCAGTCGCAGCCAGATAAAACACTCCACAACATATCAACAACTTTCCAACTATATGTCATTGAGCTCCTTCATTTTTGAATTCAGGTTTGGTTGAATCTAGGATCTTTCTACTTTGGAAGTGTTACGGGTTGAAGCAGTGTGAAACTCCAAACATTGCTGGCATCGTTACGTTCCTGTTATCTCTCTCAAAGTATTTAGTATTCATCACGCTCGGCACTTAAATCCACCTGTAGCTCTTTTAGACTTACTGCTCGTCCCAAGCACAACCAAAGAAGGAGAATTGGGCATGATGTTTGCAACCCCATGACGTAGAAAAAAATCTTGCTTAAAAAAAATCCGATTAAACAAGCCAACCTCTGCCCTGAGAGGTAAAGGAAGAATTATGACACCTTAGGATGGACGCCGAAATTCTTTGGAATTCATGAGGCCGATGCCTTTTCTAACAACCAGATTAACAGTTTTTATAGGTACATAGAACTTCTAGCCAATGTAAGAGACCGGGAGGACCAGTCAAATAACAACGTAAATAAGGAGATACAACTTGACGGCACTTGAAATCGACAAAACCAATCGGACCGAAGCTGAACAGCAAAGGCAGTATGCTGCTGTTCTCCAGTTACGAAGAGAAAAATGCTCCACACACCAAGGGAGTTACTCTGATGCCGTCTAAACGAGCACGAAGTGCACTTATAGGATGGGAATCTTATTGATCCAGGATCACTAAAGCATCCTCTGAAATAAAGAAGGAGGGAATTACGATGAATCTTATCCAATGTTATGCACACATCAATGATAGCAATGGCGATGATAAAGATCAGTTCTATGAGAGTCTGTAATCAATCGTAGTGAAGTGCTCAAGAAGGAATCACACTATCCTGATGGAAGACCTAAACTCCAAAGTCCGAATGGACAACACCGGGTATGAAGATAACATGGGACGACATCGACTGGGAGAAATAAACGAAAATGAGGAGAGATTTGTAAACCTATGTGCATTCAACAAACTGGTTGTAGGCTGCACAGTATTCCCACGCAAACGCGTGCAAAAAGATGAACGGGTCTCACCTGACCACACAACAGAGAACCAGATCCATCATGTATGCAACACTAAAACATTCAGAAGGACGGTGGAAGATGTGAGAATCAGGAGAGGAGCTGATGGCTCCAGATAACCACCTGGTTGTGGTCAGGATGAAATCGAAGCTAAAGAAGCATCATAAAACTGGAGGAACAGTATTACAAAGGTTCGATAAAGCCTTCATTCGAGATACTAACAAACTCAACGAATTCAAGATAACTCTCAACAACAGGTTCCAAGCCTTACAGGATCTACTGAAAGAAGGAACTAACAAAGAGGAAAACTGAAAATATATCAAAGAAGCATTAACTTCAACGTGTCAGGTTGTTTTAGGCCTCAAGAAGCATTAGCATAAGGAATGGATCTTTATGGAAACTCTGGACAAGATCAAAGAAAGGAAGAACAAGAAGGCAACAATTAACAACAGCCGAACACGAACAGAGAAAGTCCAAGCACAAGCTGAGTACATAGAAGCAAACAAGCAAGTTTAGAAGCGCATTAGATCTGACAAGGTGAAATACGTGAAAGATCTAGCAAAGACAGCGGAAGAAGCTTCAAGAGAAGGAAATATCAGACAACTATATGAAACAATGAAGGAACTGATAGGAAAATATAGCATATATATAGTATAGAGATCGGTCAAGGAAGAGGAAGGGAAGCCAATCACTGAGATTCAAGAACAGAGGGGCAGATGGGTAGAGTTCTTCGAGCAACTATTGAATAAACCACCAAACGTCGATGCAGCATACATAGACATTCCCATAGGTGGCAATAGGATAGCCATTACACAAACTAAGAGCGCAAAAAAAGCAGGACTTGATAATACACCAACTGAAGCTCTGAAGGCAGACACAGAAGTAACTACAAACATGCTTCACATTCTTTTCGGGAAGATTTGGGAGGAAGAGCAAGTGACGACAGACTGGAAAGAAGAAAACCGAATCAAGATACAAAAGAAAGGAGATCTGAGCAAATGTGAGAACTACAGATGCCTCACACTACTGTCAGTACAAGGGAAGGTTTTCAACAAAGTATTACTGAACTGGATGAAAGATTCAGTAGATGCCTAGTTTGAAGTTCAACAGGTTAAATTTTTCAAGGGTCGGTCGTGAACAGACCGATTCGTGGCGACACGGACCATCGTTGAACAATCAATTGAGTAGAGTCGGTCATTATACGTTAGCTTCTTTGATTATGAGAAAGTATTTGACAGTGTTGATAGGAGAACATTATAGAAACTTCTTAGAAACTATGGTGTACCTGAGAAAATCGCCAACATTATCCGGAATCTATACGATGGACTACATTTCTCTTTCTTGTGGTGGTGAACTAGATTATAAAGACCTCCACATCTGAGGAGAAGTACAGTGTAGCAGCAGCCTTTGGATCAGTGAGCTTCAAAATACCCAACGGAAAAATCAAGATTCTTAAATACAACACGGAGAACACCAATACGATCACTCTTCATGGAGAAACTCCGGAAGAGGTGGAATCTTTCATGTACCTGGAAAACATCATCGATTAACGTGGAGGATCTGATACAGACGTAAGGGCGAGGATTAGCAAAGCAAGGACATTTCTAAATCTGAAGAATATATGGAATCTTCAATACGAACGTCATGACAGTTCTACTATACAGAGCTGAAACGTGGAGAACTGCTACAACCATCATCAAGAAGGTGCGAGTATTTATAAATAGTTTTCAACGCAAGGTACTCAACATCTTTTGACTGGTTACCACCCAAAACAGCCTTCTGAGATAAAGAAAAAACCAGGTTCCGTCTGAAGAGGAAATTAGGAAAAGACATCGGAAGTGGATATGACATACATTCGGAAAATCATCAAACTGCATTACGAGACAAGCGTTAACTAGGAATCCTGAAGGGAAACGGAAAGGAGGAAGGCCAAAGTACATACTAAATAGGGAAGTGGAAGCAGACATGAAAAGGATCAACGTGAACTGGAAAGAACTGTAAATGATTGCGCAGGACAGGGTTGGATGGAGAATGCTGGTTGGAGGACTACGCTCCTCGACGAGAGGTAACAGGCGTAAGTAAGTTAGCAAGCAACACTTCGCACTTAAGCCTTCTTCCTTTCAGTTAATGTTTGTTTCTCCGCTTCTGTTCACCACAAATCACATCTAGTTCCTGTGATCCATGCATAGTCTCCTCAATGACGGTTTCATACTAGGGACAGTGATCAGCTTGAGATTTACCTACTAATTAAACATACCTTGTTTGTTCTATAGATCATAAAGGTAGATAATCTCTGTAGATCATAGGGGCCCTGCTTAGGTTGGACGTCAATGTCACACATCACCTAATGTGGTCTATCCTTCCACTGTATCCAGGTACGATGACTCCTTCGATGACCGTACAACACAAACAATGTAATTGCAAAAATATATTGGTAGGAGTGGGTACATGAATCAGAGTGCCACCACTGCCACATGGGTCAATCTATGATCTGCAAGTAATTAATGAGAGTTAGCCGTCTATTGCCTTGATGAGGATCGACAAACTGTTCGTTATTCAGTGACCGGACTTATGGATAATCTGTGTAAACCCAGTAACAATTCACTGCTACTACAGTTTTATTAAGGATGACATAGCTTTATCGATCCAGTTAACTCAGAATTAGCACGAATAATATAACCAATAATCGGAAATCGGAGACATACTACAGAAAAGTATTAATTTTTTAGAATATGTTACAGGGAATAGTGGTATAAAGAACTTCTCGGTTCTTCTGGATAAAGGAAATATTTGGATCTGATTGACTGATATCCATATCTATACTTAGTTACCTACCTGGAAACAATGGAAATTGCTGCTTTGTAACACGGAATGACGATAAGCTAAAGCTCTTTTTGTTCTATCGAAAACCGTCTAAGCCATTTGTTTGGTTCATACTTCAATAAAAATGTGATAGAAATTGGTAGAATGTTGCTGAAATAGTTTAACAAAGACATCTGATATCTACTTTCAAAAATTTGAAAAGCGATTATGGTGTGTTGTTTGGATATATCAGTTAGCTAATGAGTGCATATAACCTTTGAGAGAATCGTTTCAATTGCATATTTTCGAGATGAGTTCTCTTATTGACTATGTTTGTCGTTACAGTGGTAGAGTATGTTAGATTTTTGAAGATTACAACTGTTTTAGAATGAGTGGGTATATCAATGGAATCAATATATGCCTTTGATTCCGGATTGCGGGAGCGAAATTTTATTCCCCTTTCTGCTCGTTATTTTCACACTTTTGGGATTATTGCCTTATACCGTTATTCTAATAGCTTCAAAGTCAAGTCACAGCCGTTTGATTTCGTGCTTGTATTTGAGCAAATCGGTAAGAAAGTTTGGTTTAATCTCCTAACTTTTCTTAGGGTCTCGTTTGCATTTCTTTACTTCTTAACGCCGTTTGGATCCTGTACGTCGTATTGGAAATGCGAGAATTCGGTTTATATTCGTTTGTTCGACCTGCATTAATATCACTTTCTCTCGTGAGTGTATCAATTGGGTTTATTATGTGGTGCAAAATATGTTCAGTTAATGCACTTGATCATAATTCTTTTTAACTATAATTTTGCATGAACATGAATGGGTGGTATTTTTCCGTGCATCATCATCAATGTAATAAAGTGTCAATACAGAGTTTGTCTGTATTTACACCGAAACAATCTCGTTTTATCGAAAGCAGTTTTAATCAGTTGCTTATAGTTACTGAAAAAAATTAGTTTTATTTCTCTTGTTACATACCATATTGTGTTTCATATATAACTAGAATGTAGGACAAAAAGATTTTCCGATTACTTGCTGATTACCTCTCAAAGTTTATTCCACAGGGCTTTAAGATAAATAAATACTTCACCACAAATAGATATGATACTAGTCATGTCTATGGTTTCTTGATGTCATTTGTAAGATAGAAAGGTTGGATAGACGATTTCATTTTATCCCGTTTCTCGAAGTTGATTTCTTGCGTAAATCCCTAAAAACATCATTGTCGTTGACTATCTAATTCTAACGACTAGTTAAGCAAACATCAATATATCAGACTTCTGGGCGCTAAGAGAGCTTCAATCCATATGATGATCTTTAATATTAATATTGTTGATTTGTGAAGCTATTTCGCCAACAATCTTTAATCCTATTCTTGAAACGTAACCTTTAAGAACAATTTTCAGGTTAATAGATTTCATTAGAATCAGCAGTTTTTATTAACTCATCAGAATGCCTCATCAACTTCTAGGTATTTCCTACAATGGGACTTTCTAATTACATAAATCACTTGGGAGTTAAGTATCAAAGTAAGAATTTGTGTCAGGCAGAATTTTAGTTAGTGATTGTTTATTATGATAGGATATTAAAGGGCCATATTCTCAAGTTTAAAATAATAGGTGAGAATTAACTGTCGTACTCCATGGTGTTAGATCAAAATTTTACATATTAATAGTTCGGGTGGTTTGCCAGGATATTAATGCTTCTATCTAGATATAATGGGTGCTCCGTGTTTCACCTGAAAGAAAAACCATCATCGATGTAGCATGCTGGTTGTCTGAAGGAAACACCTTACTGCTGTCACACCTCTGTACAGTCAGCAGTACGACTTCGCCGTCGGACCTTGGGTTTGTTGCTTTTAGTCTTACCGCTCTTCAACCGACCTGTCTGACATGGTAGAACCTTGCGGAACGGTTGTTGCAGCCAGTATAGCTCGGCTGCTTCATCACGATAGGCAAGCCCGACCACTTCGTCAAGGTAGCAGTCTTTCTTTCATATATTACCACCTCTGAATTAACTACTTTTATGAATCCGGTGTTCATCTTGTGTTAATAAGGTATGGCAACTTTGACCGATGCATATATGTATCTGGTCCTACGTTTTAGCTGACAAATTGGAGTTTAACAACTGATTATACTTCTCTTATCTGGCTAACTTGATAATTGTATAGTGTTAAACTTTACTTTAACATCCATCTTTCATATTTTTAATTCATGTTGAACCCAGATTATAACTTGATTTCATGTGATAGAATAATTTATAGATTCTAAAAATCATTACTAGGAACTTTTATAAGCGTAATAGACATTAAAACTTAGAAATAAACAAGAATTGGGATTCTTTTAGTAAGTAACATTCAAGTGAAAAACTTGATCATTTTCGAACTTGAACTCAAAAGTTTTATACAGCTACGATTATATTGACCATTAATGTATTTTACTGAAATTTAAGCAATTACACTTTCTAGTACCTCATATGATAAGATGTCAACTATTTAAAACTTTGAATTGGTTTGATTTACATTTATTTTCATTGGAAACATTTTAGGTATCATTTATCATTGTTATACATTATGAACGCAAACGAAATACACCAAACTCTGGTGTAAGCTTTTACTATTTATTGTTGTTAAATTTTGTTTGGATATGCTGTTGCTGGAATCACACTGTTCACTACATAAAGGTTAGAAATATATGATATCTATTTTACTTAGTCTTTTTTATTTATTCCGTTAGTTTATAGTATTTGATGGTTTGCTCAACTGGTTAACTTTATGCATGAATTTTTACACATGCATGTCTTTTTAACTTATTTTAATTTTGTAAACTTGTGTTCGATGTATGATTCTAACCTGAGTGTGTAGTATGTATATGAGAATAGTCTATTGATAGTGTACATGAATGTTGAGCTTGCTTAAGAATTCTCTACTGATTTTATGCGTTCACATGTCCAATCTTTGGTATTCGTCATACGTTAAGCATCTATGTCTTGCGTTAAGTACAGCTCGCCGATCAAGTACACGTTTGTTCATTCTCATTTAATCCATACTTGTGTGTAACGATTAAAAACAGTACCCAGTTACTCAAACTAGAGTAATCTGAGCGAGTTTGAAGCATGACATTTAGCAGCAGACAATCAAGTCTATCAATCAAAATGGTCTACTTAATTGATTTTATCAATAACTTTTGTTCTACTCTCTTATTTTATTTTAACACATAGATATTGGTACAATAAGACACCAAATACATATGCGCCACACATATCTCAGTTGATATGTATGAGGGCTGTGATACTGCCTGGGTGTCCAAACCGAAACAGGTGATTTTCTTAGGAGATCACACCCTGAGCCTTTGACTTGAAGGTCTGACCCACAAGGCAGTGGAGCGTCGTAAAGAAGATGCAGTCCCGTGGTAGCTGGTGACCAACATTAGGTTCATATACCATTTGTTCCTCCAGGATACTGGAACCCATATGTATCATTGGTTTGGAATCAGGGTTTTTCAACTCCCCCAGGTGGACTTTCCATGTCCATCGACCCGGTTAAAGTGCAGGACATTCGCTTTTCGTCCTCTCAATTTCGTAAATAACACCCTCGACACGAGAAGACAGTAAGTAGGACTTCCCTGGCAGAGGGTCTATAAACGCGTGGCCGTGTTAGAGCGTTTGGAGAGGGAGAGCGGACTCCCCTCACTCTCGGCCGTACCAGGAAATTCGGGGGCCTACTCTCTTCCGATTTGGAATTCTTATAATCAAAAAAGATTACACGAAATGAAGTATTTGTTTATTCTTTTGGTACATCCCAGAACTTAATAAAATAGATCATCATTACTATTCTTGATCATACAAAGTGTTTAAATGAATTAAAAATATGATGATGTTTAACTTCAATCTTATGTAGAACTTCGTGAAATTTATCCGTATTCAGTTCTTAAAACGCTTAAAGTTAGTAAACATACGCCTGTTGTTCATCTGTACAGTCAATTTAAAATGGTATGAAAGCTCAGTCGCAAGAACTGTTTTTTTACTTCTGATGCAGATTGTATCCAAAGCAGATACTACACGTTGAGTGGATTTCATATGATTCTGAGAATATTCAAGGATGTTTGTAATTCCTTGAGATTTTAGTGGCCCCGGGATCTGACTCCAGTTAGATCGTACGAATGTTATTGAAATATACATATCGTCAATCCTCGTATATAATTATCAACTTAGGTCGCGTTAGTGAATAACAATTAAATGTCTTGAAAATACGAGAATGAATTTCGAATACGTATATTTTGTACAATCGTTGATTGGAACAGACAATCAGAAAGATGTAGGAAATGGAGCGAAGCAAGAATGACGTATGATTGAGGTGGCAGATGAGCCAACTCGATTTAATCAAGCGTTAATCCACATTTATAGTCACACAAAAATAAGCTACATACATGTGATGTGTAGGATAAGAAGTACACATACATACGCTCATATAAAAACTGTCAGGGTTGATCAGTAAATATTTAACAAGGTCAAAACGTGGTTCAAGAAGA
>OX104024.1:5564779-5588003 GCA_944470205.2 Schistosoma margrebowiei
CGCGACCCGGATAGCTCACTGGTAACGTCTCTAACTGAGAAGCTGGGTGACACGCTATCAAATCCGTCAGACAGTATCAGTTCCCTCAAGATAACAGGTACATCTTGGTGACAAGTGCCAAGCAGCACGAAAACCGGGTCCACGGTTTCCTGTTGACGACCTCCAACCACCATCTTATCTCAACATAGTGTACGCAGTGTCGAGTCACTTGGTCGATCGGATTCTATCTGCACTAAGAAGGACTTGATACGCATGACATTGATCACCACCAAGTGATCAATCAATCTTTATTATATCGAATCAGGAAACTGAAAGAGTTAATGATTATTGTATTCAGTTATTTAGGCACCTATTTATCAAAGTACATTTGCTAATAAATGAATCCATCACTCTGAACAATTAATAGATGCTATCGATTTGGTCGGATATTAACCTCAGTTTAGTCATGTTGTAGCCTTACAAACATCCAGTTTTCATGAGTGAGTTATTATGTCATTCTGGTCATGGGTGATTACATAGCTTTTTGCATGATATTCAAGAATACAACTGAAAGATACCCAATAGTAAGGCTTGACAATAATTGCACAGCGGTTGTGTTTCCCACACTACCCATTGATGAGAAATTAAAAAAACAACTTAGAAACTAGTGATAAATTAACTTGTTTTTGAAAGTGTATGCTTAAGTGATCATGAATAAACATTTTGTGATGGTGGAGAAGATTTGACATCGACACATTTAAGGTCGACAAGAACCAATCAACATCGAGGTCTACAAGATAAGCTGTGAACCACATATGGAGAAAGTCGAACACTTCACTTCGACCTGAAGTTTGTGTTGATGATTTCGTTCAGAAGAACGATGAAAACTCCACGATCAAACCATCCATCCAGCTTAGAGAACAAAACTTCATCATAAACAAACATTTTGTCACCTGTAATAATTTATTAATTGTACTGTAAGTAAAACAACATCAAGTGAATTTAAACTTCACTCCATTATATAAGCAAGTAGCTATCAGAACTTAGTAGTTAAGTGGATAATGCAATGGCATTTGAAGCGAACGGTACTGAGTCCGAGTCTCAGAGTGAACACTTACTCTGAAGTGCAAGTCTATCAAGCTGACGAGTCCCAAATAGGATGAAACGCGCGTCAAACTGGATTCCACTGCTAGCCACTATCCATCTTTGCATATAATACTTGTGAATTAAGGGTATGTCGATACAATACGTACAGTATGCACATATGCCAATAATAAGAGACTGATGAATTGCAGTCCTATAGAGATCAATGGGATGATTCAAACAAAACAAGACAAAGTGAATGTAAAACATTCTTATTAAATTTCGCATGTACTATTGTTAGACAGATTAGTTTTCGTTGGACGATATAAACACTTGAGTTATCAAATGAAACAGTTAAACGACTTCATTGAGTAAGAATTTAAATCAAATTGTGGGTGGCCCTAAAAAGGGCTTTTACTTGGTCTCTGAACATTTCAGATTTTCCTGAACAATGGCGTAACTATGATTTTGTAATCATGCCATGCATGAGACAGTGGAATCTATGGAATTGTGAGAGTGAGTCACAAGTAAGCACAAAACAAATGAGATATTGCATTTCAGTGACAAAAAGTCCAAGCGCTTCCATCAGCAGTTTTACTTGGGGGCTGAGTAAGATTGCAGATGTCACACAATCTGTTGTCATGGGCGTCTTCGTCAGTGTCGTTGTCTCGGTCACTGAATTCTCCTGAGTTTATAGAAACAATTTCATCTTCGTCATTGCTTAACGTGGCATCCGAATCGACGTTTGTTCGGTAGTTGGTACTTGTCGTCTGTTGGATCAATGTCATTGTAACATCCATGGAAGTGAAGGCTCCCATCTGAAACTCAGTTGCTGCAAATAAGGTCAACGGTTTTGGAGACATCCTTCCGTAAACCACTTGATGCAAGGAATTATAGACAACACTACATTGTTCATCAGACATACGACTTACTAAGTAATACAATGCATTTTCTATGCTTGTTTTTCCTACTTATACAGGGAAGTAGTTGTCAATAGCAACGCTGGCGAAGTAACTGTCCGACTGTAACCATCTGTCACTAATTACTTCTGTGTTCCCTTGCGTATTAGTGCCAAAACATGACATGGCAATTCATTTTCAATATAAAAACTACATGAACAATTTAAAGGATTTCAGGAGACAGTCCACTAACCTTCAATGAACTTACAAACGATGAAAGCCGGACATTGAGTGTTTATTGAAGTCCTTCATGAACAAGATGATAACACTAATAAAATTACCTTCGTCTAATGAACTGTGAGGATCCGCTAGATATTCTACAGCCATTTCTCCAACATACAAATTTAATATACGACTTCTGATCTCTATGGAAATGAAAATCTCGCACCTTATAGCAGTACTCTACTTTCTCATAAGTTCTTATGACAGTCTTTAACGCTTCAAGTAATTGGAACGTTACCATGTACAATGTATTCAAGAACATGTTCTTTCTGTATCCATGACAACATGAGAAATCACAGAGCTTATACTTTATAACTAATTATAATGAATTTAAAACTAATCATTTAATTGGATGAAAAAATGTCCAAAAACTGTCATGCAAACTATCATTCCAAATAGTAACCATGATAGTGTTTTTAAAAGGTAGTTTAAAGGAAAGTTTTAAATTATGTTTTCCTACTTTGATACGATTTTAATTAAAAAGTGTTCCAATAGGTTAAGCGTTCGTGTGCGAAACTGAAGGCCTTGGGTTCAAATCTCGCGAGCGAGATCGTGGAGGCGCACTGCTGTGGAGTCCCACAATAGGACAAAATGGCCGTCCAGTGATTCCAGGTTTTCAATGGTGGTCCAACGTCAATCGGTTCATGATCTCAATCAAAAAAAGAAATGAATTATTTGTCCAATATTTTTTTATTGATTACTTGTGAAATGATTTAATGAGTTTTGTGTATGTATATATGTATCTCTTTTGTTTAAAATTAGGCACCATGGGAATTAGATTGTAGTTATTTACCAAATAATTGGCCTGAAGGTATCATTGAATTTATTAATTATGGTACGAAATATCGACCTGAATTAAATTTAGCTTTAAAATCAATTAATTTTAAAGTAGATAAAGGAGAAAAAGTAAGTTTTATTATTCATTATACATTTTTCTATGATTGTATATATGTATTTTTCAATGATATATATATATATATATATATATATATATATATATATATATATCACATTCTTTTGAGTTGGATGATATAAATGTAGTGCTCTTATGGGCGCCTACCTCAAATCAATCAACAGTTTAGGGTTCGAATCCCAGTTCACCATCTCCGATTTAAATAGTTGAATAACATCAATGATCAGGTTGTTATATTTTTGTAACATTATTTTCTTGGATTGGTTGAAGTAAGACATTAACACCGTTGGATGCCGGCTGGCTCAGTGGTCTAGTGCTTAAGAGCTCGCGCGCGAGACTGTTAGGTCTTGGGTTCGAATGTCACGAGTCGCGATCGTGGATACGCACTGCCACTGAGGAGTCCCATAGTAGTTTTCCATGGTGATATCACTTCAATCGACTCATGATCTCAACTATTAAAATTACTATAATATCCGCAAAAACCCTTTCTGATACTTTGATTTTTGTTATTATTTAGTTGGGTATTGTTGGTCGTACTGGTTCGGGTAAATCTTCTCTAGTACTTGGATTATTCCGTATGCTTGAAGCAGCTGAAGGTAAAATACTCATTGATGGTTTTGATATATCAAAAATTGGCTTACATGATTTGAGAAATCGTTTAACATTAATACCTCAAGTAAGTATTATGTATCATTACCTACCACTTAGATAAGTAAGATGTTTTTGATCATGTCTAAGTACCTATGTTAAAAAATGTAATACATAAGATATTAAACTACAAACGTATGCGTTTTCCCTCTCTGTTTCTGTCTACCACTGTCTGTTATAATTTCTCTTAATACAACCTAGCTATTCCTATTGCTTATTATTCTTGGACATCAATTCACTCAACAAATCTTCAAATCAGAACATAGTTGAACACAAATGAAATTATATTCCAAATAACAAGGGTAGATGCAAGTAAGAAGCACAATTGTTTTTACATGAGAAGACTCTAGAGTCTATTAGTGCTGATTGGATAAGAAATAGCCAACCAGAGTGCACCAACACAGTTATGCATGGAATGTGCTTTAATTCAGTCTATGCCCTGCTAACACTGTCAAACTATTTAAAACTTTCTCTTGTTTCTGTGTGTTATGTTACTGAGCTGCGTTCGTGCTAAACAAAAACAAAACGACAAGATAGTTAACTGACTATTGTTTACTCCTTGAGCATTGGGTAGATTGTTATAAAATAGAGATAATACATTTGTTGATATCTCAATGAATAGAAAAATCAGATTTTCTGACGTTTCGTAACTCGGTGTAAGTCACTTCTTCAGAGAATAATAAGTGACAATAGTAAATCTTCTAATATTGATATTTTCTTTTTGATAAATGAGTTTGTCATTACCAATCATTGTTTACTTCAATTATATTGTAAAATGAAATAATGTTAGTGTTAGTTAATAGGCCATAAATGGTCAATGAAATAGTCGAATTTCGGTTTTTTATTTCCCTGAAATCTAATAACTAGTAAATATTTATAGATCATCAACGTAGATGATCTATGTTGAATGATTAGAGGCCTACTCGAGTTAGAAGAAAATAGTGTGATCAACAGCTAACTTCGGAGTCACATCTTGCGGTCAACATCTAATATGGATTACCCCTTCGACGTATCAAAGTGCTATGGTTGCTTCGAAGATTGTGCAACACAAAGGACGTTTTTACAGAGAAATATTAGTAAGAATGTTGAGTATCTTTCGTAGACAACTATTTATAAATACTTGTATCTTCTTGATGATAGTTGTAGTAGTTCTCGAAGTTTCAGCTCTGTACAGTAGAACTATCTTCATATTGGTTTTCAAGATTCTAACTTTGTTATTGGTTGACAGACACAGTTGTTTTGAGTTTCATATATTCATCAATTTACTCAATATTTTCCTCTATTTTAATAGTTGTCAAACATATGCTTGTTAAATATTGTTATTATTTACAATAGTCTCTTATTTTTTGTTTCTGATTAGTTTTTATGTTTAGTTTCCCAGTTAACACAGAGAGAGAAAACAACAAATAGAAACAAACAAACAAACAAAAAATTTGTTTCTATTTACCCCTCACCCCTACCCCCCAAAAAATGTCAAAACAACTTAATTGTTGTTTTGAAAACTTTTTTTGAAAATTTTATTTATCTCATCATTAAAATATTTTAGATATTTTATTATTTTTTTGTCAATAATTAATGAAACTTTGAAAAAGCGTTCTTTCTCTTGTTTCATGGTGTTGAGATTTGTTATCGATTATTATGTTTTGAATTTTGTCGTATTTATTGTATAACGAAAAAGCGGATCCATTAATACTAGATCACTATGGAAAATCTTGGAAACAGTGAACGATCATTTTGTCTTAGTGTAGAACTCCTCAACGATGCGCATCTACGATCCTGCATACGGGATTCGAACCTAGGGTATCCGGTCTCGCGCATGAGCACTTAACCTCTAGACCACTAAGCTGGCACACAATGGTGTTAATACCCCTAAATGCCCTGGTATCGCTGAGAGTGGGGAGAGTTAGCACTCCCTCTCGAAAAACTCTCACATGGCTACATGTTAATAGTCACTACCAGGGAAGTTCTACTCACTGCATTCTCGTAGCGGGGTTGTTGTTTACTAAATTGACAGAACGAAAAGCGAATGTCTGGCGCTCTAACCTGGTTGTCGGACACAGAGGGAGTTGGAACACTGATTCCAAACTAACTGTGTACATGGGCTACAGGACCCTAAAGAAACAGATGGCGCATGAACCTATGGTTGGTGACCGACTACCATTGGACTGCATCTCCTTACGTTGCTCCACTGCCTTGTGGATAAGACATTTAGGTCAAAGTCTCCGGGTGTGACCCCCATAAGAAAATCATGTACTTCAGTTTGGGCACCCGAGCAGTACAATAGCCCACATACACAGATCAATTGACCTGTGTGGCCTCTTTGTACCAATAAATAAATACAATTCACGATATTAGTTCATCTTTTCATGATCATTTAAATTGTTTGGATGTAATGATTATAAGTCTATGAAAGAGAGAGTATTCATGTGACAGGTTAAATGTACGCTTATAGATAGGGTATAAATCATTGACTGAAGTTTTCTGGATAACAATTGTAAAATAAAAAAACACTAAACACATATTTTGTCATCGTTCTCGACTTATCAACATAATGTATTCAACCTTTCTCGAGGTTGGGTGAAAACCAACTCATCTGTAAACCACTGACCTGAAATTGTCTGAGAATAATACTGCCTGCGATTAAAAAGCGTGGTCGGCGTCAAGCAGTTACTAGTTGGGTGCCGTGATCACACTGCCGTGTCGTCTAAACCAACCCGATTCCAGTTTTTTTTTCAAGTGTATCAAGAAGAAGCATTCTTTCACAGTGTGAGTAACTGGGGAATATCGGCTGCTTTTATATCTCCAACAGCATTAGGTAGATCCAAAACTGCTTACGTTAACTACCCTAAACTACTGTCTATTATTTAATGCTAATACTTTTAATGGTGATCGTAACGGTTTTGTTTACTTTATATGACTTTCATTGTTTTTGTGTTAATTGTTCACTAGGATCCTATCCTTTTCTCTGGTACATTACGTTTTAATTTGGATCCATTCAATCATTATACAGATGAAGCTATTTGGCATGCACTTGAATTAGCTAATTTAAAATCATTTATAAAAGATGCTAATAATAATAATGATGCTAATTATGGTTTGGATATGAACATTTCAGAAGGTGGTTCTAATATAAGGTTAGTTAGTGCGTTCGGTTGTTTTTTTTGTTACTAAACTTTTTTTTCAACCTATTAAATTCATGTTATAAGACGAACTTGAGTGACTGTTGAAAACGGTGCAAGGGATTTGTAGAAGTTGTTCAATTTTATAGTTTACATCATGAAGAGACTTTAGTTTAGCAACAACTGGTACTTTTATACATGAGCTTAGTCCTCAATGGAGTTCTATATGGGAACTGTTAAGAAGTCTCATATTATATAGGTACTTAGTGCTTCCTAGTTTCCACTGTTTGTGCAACCGAAGTTAGTTCATGATATTAAACTAAAATTTTAACTATCTTCACAATCATGTTCTCATTAGTGACTAATTTTGAGAGGCAATTTCTGGAGTCCTAGTGAGAAACAGTCACTAATGGTATTGAGAGATAGTTGCGCAGTATCGCTAATCGGTTGAACTGAGGCATAAAACATTGACTGCCGACTTAATAGTCTAACGACTGGAGACTGTGTAGTGAACTTGAGGACTCGTGGTTCGATTCTCAACAGATACTGCTAAAGAGTCCCATACTGAGATTAAACGAGTGTCCAATACCTCCTGCTTTTCAGTGGTTGTTTATCTAAGGTTGGCTTATGATATCTAGAATTACTTCGTGAGATCTTTGTTCCAATCCTGATAAATTAAGCAAATAAGTTATATAGATGACTGAATTGTAATGAAAACATACTACCATTTTGTTACATTGATTGATAAATTATAATCTCCTTTATCTTAAAATGGGATTATATTCAGATCATTCCTTTCTGTGGTATGATACTTGCATAACTTTGAGTTTTTTGCTGCATATTGTGTTGATAACCAAATTATCAAAGCGATTGTAGGCCTTCCTGACGTTTGTATACAGAGTTGTTTTAGGTTGGAAAAACTTCTTGAGAATGATTTTCAAACTTTTTACATCGAAACTTTGTTCTATGATTGACAGAGGAACACAAGTTTATCAAAGGACAATAATGTCAAAGCTTCTTCAATGAATGTTCTTTTGAAGGCACTTGAAACCCGTCCATATAAGATGTTAATAGTTGTACTTATGTGTATGCAAGGTTTATAACATACCATTGTAAACTGCCTAATTGTGATCACTGGGTTTATGAAAATTAATGACCAAAAAACTCACTAGACTGGTTGAATAGCTGGTTCTGATTAGACCCCCTTCCCTCCAATTCTGTAATTCTAATAATCTGTTTGTTTTACAATGTATCAGCAATAATTTTGTTTAGAAATATGCGAATTTTACAAAAATTCATTTTTCAGTCTTGGTCAACGACAATTAGTATGTCTTGCAAGAGCTTTACTTCGGCATACTTCAATTCTTGTATTAGATGAAGCTACAGCTGCTATAGATATGCAAACGGATCATTTAATCCAAGAAACTATTCGTCGAGAATTTTCTTCTTGTACTGTAATTACTATTGCTCATCGATTAAATACAGTTTTAGATTATGATCGGTATGTATTGATAATATTGTATATTCTTGTTTATATCTGATTATGTTACGAATCGACTAGTGTTAAAGAATGTATCATTAGATTTTGAGTAATTGGTGTCATATTGATACTCGTCATCTTGAGTTCATACGGCTGAAGGGTTCCATGCTAAGATAAAGCAAGTGTCTAACCCTCTTTAGTTTTAAGGCTAAACTATTATTGCAACTCACCCACCAAATACAGTTTTTATATGCTTGCTTTTGGGCCACACTTTTTGTGGCTGCCCAAAAAGAAACAATCAGTCAACACAAATCGATCATTGTGTAATATTCATCATTATTATTTTAATATTATCCAGTCATTAACGTTGATCGAATCCCACCGTTAGAATATAAGTTTTATTTAAATAATTATCTACTCGTAATTTGCAAGATTTGATCCTGTTTCACTCAGCTTTACAGTGTGGACCACGACTGACCTGTTGTAGTACTTAGGGGCATCAATTGTAAAAAACGTTTCGGATTTTTGAAAAGAACCGAACTAAATTCTTTGACATTGATTGAACGAGGTTTAAACATATAAATTGTTCTAGTTGACTACTTTTAGGGAAGAAACTTACACAACTAAAACCGATAGATCCTGGGTTCGAATCCCACGGGTGGGATCGTGGATGCGCACTGTTGAGGAGTAAGACAAAACGGCCCTCCAGTGTTTCCAGGTTTTCCATGATAGTTTAGTTTTAATTGAATCATGAATTCAACTGTTCAGAAGTAATAAAATCCTTTTTAAATTTTTCTAAGATTATGTTTGTTTATACTAAGCGTTCTATCTTTCTTTTCTTTTTCAAATTCAACCTCCATTTCAGCATTCTTGTCCTCGAAGACGGTCAAATGAAAGAACTAGATAGTCCAAAAATGTTATTACAAAATAAAAATTCAGCATTTTATTCTTTAGCTAAAGATGCACATCTTGTCGAGTGAAATATATATCTAATATCTCCTACACTATGAATTATCAATGATAATGAGATAAGGAATAGGGAGAGTATTTTTTTTCTTTCTTTCTTCTTTTCTTTGTTTAATACACATTCAGTGTATTGTACATTCCTATTCATAGTGTGAAGATATCTTTTTTGTTGTTGTTGGTGGTGGTGGTGATGATGATGATGATGATGTCGGTGTCGTTGTTAACGAAGAACTTAAACAAGCATTTTCCAATTAATGACTGTTTCTTTACTTTTGTTTTCTAAAAAAGAACAAAGAAAACTAAAGAGAAAGACTAGGCGCCACAAACATTGTTTATTTTAAAAGTTTATTTAAGGATTGAATAAGAATGAATCCATTTGTTTGTTTGCTTAGTTGGTTGGTTGCCTGCTTGATTGCTTGGTTGGTTGCCTGCTTGATTGCTTGGTTGGTTGCTTCATAACACTGCCTTCCTCTTTTATTTTTCACATTTTAAATGTTCAATTATAAATAAAAATAATCATGAATCTATCAAAAAATAACGTTTAAATTAATAAATAAATAAAAAATATTTTTTTAAGAGGAAAAATGCAAAAAGAAAAAATCTCCCGTCCTCCTCCATCTTTGCTTTAAAAAATAAAAAAATTTTTTAAAAAATCTAACCCATTTTTAATTAGGAATTATTGTTGAAATTATAGATTTTATTGTATACTATCCCCCTTTTTTGTTCCTTCTGTTTTACATACAAAAAACAGGCATAGTTACAAGCAAACAGTAAGTCAATGTTTATTGTTGTTGTTAGATTTTCTTTCTTTTTTCAAGTTCTTTTTTCTAATTCCCATTTTGTACATCCAATTGTTTTATGTTTGTGTGTGTGTGTGCGACAATAATGATAATAATAATTATTATTATTATGTCTGTTTTATGTTCTGTATATAACACATCGAAATAAATGTTTCTCCATTGTGGATTTCGTTTTTACTTCTGGTATTTTCATATTTAATAGTTGGATTCATAAGTCGATTGAAGCTAGACATACATGGAAAACCGGGAAGCATTGGACGGCCGTTTCATCTTGTTATGGGGCTTATTAACGGTGAGCATCCATGATCCCACCTCGTGAGATTCGAACCCAGTACATATCCGTCTCGCGCACGAGCGCTTAATGTCTAACTTTAACCAATCCACGAAATTGAGCGACACATCCACCACTGTCTTCAGTGAGTTACTATCTCACAACATACTCGGCTGAACTCCTTTGTTTACTGTTTCTCACTAAAACTTCAGGAAGTACTTATTGAACCCAATCACCAATGAGCATATGTTGATTAATATCAGAAGGGGTTTTGTGGATATTATCGTACTTTTAATAGTTGAGATCATGAGTAAATTAAAGCTAAAGCACTATCGAATACCTGAAAGCACTGAAGGGCCGTTTCATCTCCCCAGTAGTGCACATCTACACCTCACGAGATTACAACCCAGCACCTTGCAGTCTCGCACGCGAACGTTTCAACTGTAGACCACTGAGCTGACATCCAACAGTGTTAACTTTAAACTTCAACCAATCTACCAATTCATATTTATTTAAGTTTAGTTTTGATTACTGTTGTAGTGAAGTATTACTACTACTACTACTAATAATAATAATAGAAACAGTCTTCCTATCTGAGGTGAATAATAGCATTTCAACATTGTTGTATATGTTATTAGTAGTAATATTCAGTGTAACAATGAAAATTTCACAATTAAACTAACCAGTTCAGAGGATTAAACATAATCAAAATGTAAACTGCACCTAAATCATAGTATAATATCACTTGTAAAGCAATTATAAAATGTTTCATTATTATTATGCAGAACTATTGCACCATCAATACCATACAAGACCAAAGAATTAAAGTGGATGCATTTAGTTTACATGGTTTAAAAACTAGTCGAGATTAGAAAGTGTTTCAGAGGTTCTGAAATCGTAATACATATGGTAGAGAAAATCATCTATATGGCTCCATAATAGTGAGCATCTGGAGCCATGATAAATTCGGAAAAACTTGTGCTGGTCAGTATTCGATATAATCCTTAAACGTCGTATAACGTTCGTCTGGATAACCGTCCTGTATAACGCCCCAATGGTATATTAATCAGAAGACGAATACGAAGCCTTGATTACGGGACCACACACACCGATATCCAAAATTACAGATGCGTTAAACAAGCATAGAAGAGTTGTGCCGAAAAGCTAGTGAGCGAGACAGCGAATATGAATACGATCAAGCGCGTACAATTAAGCGAGCAAGAGCAATGAATATGAATAATATGGACACTATATATACATAGTGAAATGAATGATTCATCGAATCAAATAAATGGTTAGTAGTAAGACTAGCATAGTGAATAAATGCGAGGGCCGTAAGCAATATTCAAGCATACATGTTCATTCGCAATAGTAATAAAGATACAATGATATAGATAAGTTGTTGTTAGGATGATTCAGTTCGTTAATAAGTTAATAAAATAACTTGATTGAATTAATTGTGAACAAACTCAATTTCTCGTGATCTGTTATAAACTATTTTAGCCTCGATCATATAGCTTCAGTATTATATGTGTGCATTCGGGTTGTACAAGTGTCATTTTTATTACATATATATCTCTACAATACTCAGACCACTTAACAGCCGAAGTTTCAGTAACATCTGCAAATATTGCAGCCAATGTTACTGGTGCATTTATTATACAGTTCGCAACAATTTTCGAGCGAAAAATGTTCCTATTGTAGAAGACTTCTTCCTCCAACATACATAACATCGAAAGACAACATTATCACAGTGGTCTATTCTGTACAAGCTCCACAAGTCATTTGATTACCACAATTACATATAAAGCAACTTCTTAGTAGTCTCAATTTTTTGTAGCCGCTAAATTATCACGTCTTCCTTCAAATCCTCTATGAACCGATTGCATGTGAGCATCAGGTACTGAATTCGATGCCATGACCATGGAATCCATCAAACGCTTCTGATTGGCTGGTCCTTAGATTATGTTCTTTTCGTAAGTTAGTATATAATGATTATATAATAGATAGAATAAAAATACTTTCTATATACAAATAAAAGATTAAAATTTCTTGTTCAAACACTTAAAGACATGGAACTGAAAAAAAACCGGCGGAACTCTAATTTATGAACGACCTTTGAACGAATCTTAAGTAACCTTGAAAAATATTAGCCAATCAGCAAACAGTCAGTATAGAGTAAAAATATATCATACAAAACCAAGGAAATAAAGTAGATACACTTCTTATACGTAGTTCAAAAACTTATCAAGGTTAGGAAGAGGTTCTAAAATGCTGATGCATGCAATAGAGGAAATCATCCATATGGCTACAGAATAGTCGGCCTCTGGAGCCATGATAAAGTCTCAAAAACTCAGCCTCAACCACATAGCTTCAATATTGTTTATGTGCACTCCGGTTGTTGAGTGCGAAAAATTCTATTTTTAGATAACGACACTATGCACATAATCAAGCCTATGTAGGAGTCTGCACGCCCCCCAAACATCTGTACTTATTGTAGTACCTGGCTGCACCAAGTGTAACTGGTGCTTTTATTATCCAGTTCATAATAATTGTCGTACTTTGCCTTAGTTATGAATTATATATGGGGTTTTCATCACGAACTGACATCTGCTATAATGCCAGAAATGTATTTAGCCAAATGGATGAAAGGCTTTCGCGTTAGAATCCAAGATCTATTATCTTATACTTGATTGATTCGTTCATAAATTATAGACTGACCGTTTTATTTGTTATAGCCACTCAATTATCACGTTTTGTACAAAATTCCCTGTGAACCGATCGTTCGTTAGTATTGAGCACTGAAGTCGGTGCCGTAACCTTGAAATCTCTAAAACGCTTCTGATTGTCTCGTCCATAAATTACAGTCTCGCCATTTACTCTTCTATTACAAACTCTATTTCTAATATTAACTCATTTTTAACTTTAACACTCTTTTTTTGCTTTCATCTAACATAAATTAATAATTTAAATGTCCATTTACTGAAACTTGTGCTCTAATAATATATAATGTAATAATACCGCCAATTAAAGAACAGTGAATTATAGACCGTACCGATAACGTACAAAACAAGTACGAGCAGTCTAGAGTATTTGTCGATCCTTCTTCCTGCCTAACCCTAACTGTCTGTTAAGTCCAAAACACTAATCTCAGCCTCTGCGATATGAATCATTTATTCCAAACATGCTGGGTTTATATTCAAACCAAATAGACCATATCATACCACAAAATAGGATACAACATTTGTACAAGATTTAGCCAAATGTAGCTGTGAATGAAGAAGATAGTAATTGATTGACAGGGCATAACTTGAGAATGCTGAATCGTCTAATAATAGTCTATGAGTCAAAATATAATTTATGATAAGAGGAGCATAAATATGTATCGTATTAGTTCATTAGAATATAACACCATTCAACATGTTGAAACTGTCCATTCATTGTAATTTTTATTATAAATTATTATTATCTGATAAGTAACTCAAAATCGTTTGTATAGATTATTGTTACGATTGTCATTATTTTCAATCCCCTTATTGTTTTTGTTTACTTACTACATCTAATGGAGCAGTTTAAATTTGATCATTCTTTGTGAGACGCTTCGACAGTGCGCATCCACGATCTCGCTCATGAGATTCACCAGTGCGCACTAGTGACTGGTTTCAAGAGATATTTCTCGGAATTTTAGTCAGAAGCAGTGAACAGTGGAATTCAACCGGATTTATTGTGAGATAGTGTCTCACTGAAGATAATGGTAGACGTGTCGCTCAATTTCGTGGATTGGTTGAAGTTAAACAATAACATCGTTGGATGCCGGCTCAGCGGTCTAGAGATTAAGCATCTGCGCGCGAGACTGATAGATCCTGGTCTGGAATTTTGCTAGGCATGGTCATGGATGCCAACTGTTGAGGAGTCCCATACTAGGACGAAACGGCCATCCAGTGCTTCCAGATTTTCGATGGTGGTCTAGCTTCAATCGACTCATGAATTCAATTATTAAATTACTACAATCTCCACCAAACTCCTCTCTGATTGTATTTTATTATTGCTTCGATATGTAACTGCCATATATAGTAATCCTAAAAGGATACTATTTCTCAGTTTGGTGAAATAACAAACCAAAGGATTCATTTGAAACATGCTAATAGCTAGTAATAATTATCTTTTACCAACTGTTAGGTATTTGGATTACTAAAAAATCAGAAAATTTCCATATACTACTAGATAACATTGTTATTACTATTATCATTATTATTATTATTAGTTAGGAACGCCCAGGATAGAGTTGGTTAGGGAATGCTAGTCGGCGGGCTATGCTCCATTGTGATTAATAGGCGTAATGATGATGAATTTTCGAAATTCATGAAGAAGTTGATTCCATCATTAATCTCATTTTATTATTTCTTACTGAATTTATATCAATTCATACATTAATAATCTTGATTTGTAATTACATTCTTATTTTTATGTTCACCCTGGGACTCGAACCCAATGCACTTCGCTCTAAACATAATTACATTATCCACTTAGATACTTCAGACCATTGCACGAGTAGGTGGCTTTCAGGACTCAATAGCAAAGTGAATAACGCGATGGCATTTGAAGTGGACAGTACTGGGTTCGAGTCTTTACCGGAGCGAACATCAACCCTGAGATGCAGGTACATCCGGATGACGAGTTCCAAATAGGATGAAAGCGCGTTGAACTGGATTCCACTGCTAGACAACATTTTATTGTTTAACCACATAGTCTGATAAGATGTTATTAACAAGGTTTTTATTCATTCATCTGTTTGTTTTCAATAAAATTGACCATTGAATTTAAAACATTTTGTGACTGGATAAACATTCAAAAAACTACGAAGAACTTTAATAATGAGGAGAAAGGTGGTGTTTGTTTTATTGTTCATATAAAGATAACTGTCTGTTTTCTTGAACTATTTATTACTATTTCTTACTCACTAGCCTTATACTTTTTTTATTTCTGTTGATCGAACGGATAATGACTATCCGGATTTGTTGAAGTGTGTTCCAACTTTTAATAATATTATCATACTACTATAACTACTAGCAAGTAGCCTGTTAATAAAAGATACATTTTTCTTCAAGAAGTGCATTAGTAATTTGTTTCTAAATTCCCGATGCTATCGTTCGAGACAATTCAATGATGTTAATGAATGCTTTATGTGGAAATTCATGACAATTTCTGAACTTATTTTTCATAAATCGATCCAAGGTAGAACATCATGGGAAACCTGTAAGCACTGGACAGCCATCTCATTCTAGTGTAGGACTCCTCAACAATGCGCACCCGAGATCCTAACCCAGGACATATCAGTCTTGCACGCGAATGCTTAACCTTTAAATCACTGAGTTTGCGTTCAATAGTGTTAATGTCAAAATTCAACCAATCCACAAAACTGCGCGGCCGTCCACTATTGTCTTTAGTGAGTAACTGCTTCTACAACAGACCCGAATGAACTCCACTAGTCACGGCTTCTCACTAGAACTCCAGGAAATACTTCTTGAAGCCAATCACTAGTGAGTGCATGATAATTGTTATCAGAATGAATTTTTTTTGTGGATTATAGTAATTTTGGCTAATTGAATTTATGAGTCGATTAAATCTTTAGTTTCTTAATAAAAATTGTATTTAATTAAAAAAGTATCTGAACATTTTTTCATTACATGGCAAAAATGTATATCGTTGAGTAAACATAAATGTAAAACAAATAGCATCTTCTCTGTCTAACATCAACGTAGTCAACATGATGCCCTGGTACAGCCGAGAGTGAGGAGAGTCAGCTCTTCCTCTCCAAATGCTCTCACATGGCCACGCTTATACAGCCTCTGTCAGGAAAGTCCTACTCACTGCCTTTTCGTGCTTTTTACAGCGGCCTGCTAGAGCATCTGGGCTACCTGTTCCTGCCATCTAGATATTTCAAAAAGTTATCTATTTTTGTTTGTTTTAATATATCATTATGTTTATTAATCGCATAACCTATTCTGCTGCGTTTCTGAAAAGTGCACAACCTTTCGTTGCCAAAGTTACAAAAAACTCAATAAGAGACAGTGTGGTTGCTGGCAATATACAGAGAAAAGAATACACATTATTCAGATATTTATTTACTGAACTGCTAACATCTAACGGCGATCACTCAATATTTATCTCCAGGACAGACCAAGAAGAAAGAAACGGAAACTTGTTGAAATACTTTGCGCTGAGAATTCAATATTGTACCAAAAATACAATACTGAATAAAGCTGATGATAATAATGATAATAATAATTACTGTTGTTTACGAAAATGAGAGGACGAAAAGTGAATGTTCGGCGTTTTAACCGGGTTGGTATATACGCAGGATCCATTTAAGGGAGTTGGAAAACCCTCATTCCAAACCAATGGTGCACATGGGCTCCAGTATCCTCAAGGAGCAAATCGCGTACGAACAAATCGTTAGTCGCCGGCTAACATGAGACTGCATCTCCTGACGTTGCTCCACTGCCTTGTGGATCAGACCTTCAGGTCGAAGGCTCCAGGTGTTACTTACTTACTTACTTACGCCTGTTACTCCTCGTGAAGGAGCATAGACCGCTCACCAGCATTCTCCATCCAACCTTGTCCCAAGCAATCCTTTCCAGCTCCTTCCAGTTGTTATTCATCCTTTTCATATCTGCTTCTGTTATCCAACATAATGTGTTCTTTGACCTTCCTCTTTTCCGCTTCCCTTCAGGATTCCAAATTAGGGCTTGTCTCGTGATGCAGTTTGACGATTTGCGTAACGTATGTCTTATCCATTTTCATCGTATTTTCCTAATTTCCTCCTTAGCTGGAAGCTAATTTGTTCTCTCCCACAAAAAGCTGTTGCTGATGGTATCCGGCTAATGGATGTTGAGTATCTTTCGTAGACAACTATTTATAAATACTTGTACCTTCTTGATGATGGCTGTTGTAGTTCTCCAAGTTTCAGCTCCGTACAGTAGAACTGCCTTGACATTCGTATTGAAGATTCTCACTTTGATATTTGTTGAAAGTTGTTTTGAGTTCCATATGTTCTTCAATTGTGGAAGTGTGGTTCTTGTTTTGCCAATCCTCGTCTTTACGTGTGCATCCGAACCTCCTTGTTCATCGATGATGCTCCCGAGGTATGTGAAGGATTCTACATCTTCCAGAGTTTTGCCATCAAGTGTGATTGGATTGTTGTTCTCCGTGTTGTATTTGAGGACCTTGGTTTTCCCCTTTTGTATGTTGAGTGTGTTTGTTGAATGGATACATGAGAGAAAGTGATAGATATTACTGATTATATACTTCTTCTCTACTCCTCTATTAACTTTCCATATCAGCAATAAAACAATCTAACCAGATAGAAGAGATATTTGTTTTCATCATATATGAAATTTCTTCTTCTTAAACACTTCAGAATTCTGTAATCAACTGAAAATATGCAAACAATCAATGATCTATGTACATTAGCAACTTGAATTAAAATCATTTTAGAAAAAAACTGAAGACAATTTAACGAAGAAAATTTCCTTTGCGACAATTTCATCTACTTAAGCTTTATAATCGTACAATCGTACGAAACGGACATCCAGTACTTTCAGGTTTTCAATAGTGGTCTAACATCAAACAATTTGTGATCACAATCAAAAACATAATAATCACCACAATCCCATACTGATAATAACCATGTGCTCACTAGTGACTAGCTTCATAAGGGAATTCTCAGAGTTGTAGTGAGAATATGTGACCAATGGAGCTAATTTATATTACGTAGAGACGGGTATCTATTTCAGTACAATGGAAGATGGTCGCTCATTTTCGTGGATTGGTTTAGAGTAGACATTAACACCCGTTGGATGCCGGCCAGCTCAGTGGTCTAGTAGGTTGAGCGTTCGCATGTGAGACTAAAGGTCCTGGATTTGAATTCCGTAATCGGGATTGTGTATGTGCACTGCTTGTGAGTCTCTCAATAGGACGAAACAGAAGTCCAGTGCTTCCAGATTTTAATGGTTGTTTGACTTTATTCGCTTCATTATCTCAGTCAAAAAGATTGTATGTTTATGTGAATATGTGTTCTATAAAAGTGAGTTTGTAACTTAACCTCTGGTAGATGATTCAGATTTTATTCCCAATATAAACATCTTATTCATAAATGAAAGTATGTTTTTTCGGGACAGCTTTCAAGGTTAAATTTCAACGACAGTGTAAGTTTCTCTGACAGACCACATTTTCTTAAATAATCAATTATAATTGATGAATGTTCCTGATTATTAATTAACTGACTGACGTTTCGATTATTCGTTACTGAATAGTGTCCATACTATTAACCGGATTCTATCAATCAAGTTGCAAGTATATTTGACTCGAAAAAATGTGCACTACCTTTGAATGTTACAGTTTCAGAAGTAATTTGACATCTGGAAGTTCTACTTGAGTTTAATATCTTACTTGTCAGTAATATATACCAATATTCCTGATGAGATTCATTGGATTCAAATCCGAATCAATGTCAGAGTAAGATATATTTACTTATTTACTTACTTATGTCTGTTACTCCTCGTAGGGGAACATAGGCCGCTCACCAGCACTCTCTATCAAACCCTGTACCAAGCAATCCTTTCCAGTTCTTTCCAGTTGTTATTCATCCTTTTCATATCTGCTTCTATTTCCCGACGTAATGTGTACTTTAGCCTTCCTTTTTTCCACTTCCCTGTAGGATTCCAAGTTAGAGCTTGCCTCTTGATGCAGTTGGATAATATATTACGATTGAGTTGTTCTAAATTCATCCAAATCAAAGATTTCAGTTACTTTTTATTGATCATTACCAACTAGTAAGGAACATAGATTTAGAACTTTATACCGATTAAATCCAACTATTTGACAACATGATTGACAATCATTTCTTACTATTTAACTTCTATTTACATATAAATGTAATCACAATAATTTGTAACGGAATAATCATTTCCCTTAACCAACACATTTAGGTTTATCAGTTTATGTGTTGTAGAGATTGTTAAGTTTTTGATTGAAATCATGAGTCAATTGAAGCTAGACCACCATGGAAAACATGGAAGCACTGGAAAGCCGTTTCGTCCTAGTATAGGACTCCTCAGCAGTGCGCATCCACGATCCCGCACCCCGCGAGATTCGAACCCAAGACCTATCGGTTTCGCCCTATGCACTTAACCACTGAGCCGGCATCCAATTTACCTTTCATAAATATGTAGTTTCTATCTTTATCTTCCCTTCCATTTACCAATTGTATTTAAAGTTACAATAGATAACGCTTAAATTAAAAACAAAACAAACAAACTAAACTTCATAACGATATGATGTTAACTTGAAATTACTTCTCTTCAAGTTTATACCTCATTCGATTTACTTCTCAAATGGTCCCAATGGATTATTACAAGTTTCTGTGTGTGTGTGTGTGTGTGTTTACATATACACATGGGAATAGACAAAAGTATGTATCAGTATATATACACTAGTATTGTATTGTAGTGAGTTCAGTTCTATTTATTGGTATCGGTTTACTAAAAGTTGTGTTGTGATACTTTCTGTACATACATATATAGAGATATAGATATAGATGTATGTGTGTACATCATGCCACGTAGTATATAAACAATATAATTCTTACATAGACTAATCATAATCATAATGACAATAATCATAATAATACTAAGGTAGAAATTTCTTATTTACTCTTGTTTATTCTCTTGTGAATAAACAATGTAATATCCTATAAAAATTCTTTGTTAAACAATCTTAATCTCTAAGGGAATTCAAACGACAGAAAGAAAACGACAAAAAAAGAGAAAAAAGCTGTTTTTCCTCTTTTTTTTTTCTTTTTTTTTCTTGATGATTATTCTATCTACACATATAACTAACTTTTTTTTCAAATTTCCTGGTTAACCATCATAGAGACGAACAGTTTATACTACGACTATTATTATTATTATTATTATTATTATTATTATTATTATTATTATTATTATTATGGATCTGATTCTTTCCTATTCCGAGTAAATAAATTCAATCAAAATAAACTTATATATATATATATATATATATATATATATATATATGTTGTTTATATAAAATAGGTGGGAAGTGTTGGAAGGAAGGAGAAAGGACAAGTCAGATAATTACGAAATTCTTAACAGCTTATAGAACTACGCTGAACCCAAATGTTCCAGATGGGAAATCCCCTGCTAAATCGATGATCGAAAAAAGTATCCAAACCATATTCGACGCTATGTTATCACCTAAACGAATGGATGGGCGCAGACAAAATCAGAATATTCATAGTTTTAACGTCGATGATAAAGTGCTCGTCAAATCATACACTGGGGAAAATCGTTGGGAACCGGGAGTTATTGAGAAGAGAATGGGGAATGTTTTATACAAAGTGTATGGGACTTTCGGAATGTGGATTAGACACATTAATCAAATACTCAGAGAGAAAAGGACTTTGGACACGGTAGATAGTCAAGTGAGGCTTCTGCTAGATATGATTACAGATACTCCAATAACAGGAACCCCAACAGACACTCATAGACGCTGGATAACGAGAAAGTCCGAACGCCGCAGAAAACCAGTTATAAATCTGCAAGTAGACTCGGAGAAGAGATCTTATTTTTTGAAAGAGGGAGGTGTTGAAGTGATCCAGAAAATTCCTTGCAAAAGACAAGCAAGGATAAGGAAACACTAAGAAGCGTTTCATCTAATCAGCGTTAACTTGAAGTTTTAACCAAAAATATCAAAGAAGTGGAACGTCACATTTGGCTAGTTGCTATGCTGCTACTATGTTTAGTAGCATTCCAGAATCTCCGAGCAACCCAAGGACATTTAAAAATATTATAAAACACCTATATTTACTGTTTTAAAATGAACCTTGGAGTAAAGTACTTCTCGCATACCTTGCATCTTCTCCCTTGTTTTTCAGGTAGCTGTATATTTTTAGCTTGGGGGTTACAGAATAGCTAAGGAAACGAATATAGAGTTCAATCTGCAAGACTTATCAGAAAGTTTTAAAAATAAGCATACCTATTTTGTATGCACACTGCTGAGGAGTCCCACAATAGGACGAGACGGCCGTCAAGTACTTACAGGTTCTCGTTGGTGGTTTTGTGGTGTGAGCTACTTATATTGTTATAAGTAGTATATAACGTGCGTTAAAAGAACGTAAGGTCTGGCAGCAGAAGATGGGAAAGATCAAGAAAGGTAGAGCGAGAACACAATGGAATTTGTAAGAAAACGCATGAACAATGGAATGGGAGACAATGGATTGGTGTTTGCAAAAGAAACAGTCCAGTTTGGTTTGATGCATGAATATTTTGCAAATTGACTATATGGTATTCAGATCTTGTTGAGATAGTCTGTGATTTGTTTGCTAAATACATCCGTTTGCCTCAACCCGTGTTCTTTTTCACTACAGTTTGACTTCAACTGACCCATGGTTTCAATTATTAAAATTCCTAAAATCTCCACAAAACCCCTTCTAATATTTTTGTGTTGTTTTTGATCCACCAGGGTACATGGTACCTGTGTGGTTGCGCCACAGAATTAAGCTATACGATTCAGATTGTAACGTCTGCTTCTCCTGTGAAGTGGGATAGAGTTGTGCTGTTCGGGTTATAAAATTTAAGCCTGCATAATGTCTGATTCTCCTGGGAACGGGATTGAACTGTACTATTTGGGCTACAAATTTTAAGGCTGGGCGGTGTCTGGCTCTTCTGTCAAGCGGGATTGAGCTATACTGTTTGGGTTGTCACATGAAACTCTGAATGATGTCTGGTTCTCCTGAAAATCAATGTAAAATTACCCTGGCCCATAAGAGTACATTATATAACTATGTGTTGTTTTACTATTTTCTTAGGAAATGATAATAATTATAAATAGAAATACTTTGCTATGATCCGTTTAATTTATATTATCAGAATTTCACAGTTATAAATTATATATCAGAAGGGGTTTGTGGAGATTTTAGAAGTTTCACAGATTGAAATCATGAGTCAATTGAAGCTAGCCCTTCATGGAAAACCTGGAAGCACTGGACGGCGGTTTCGTCCTGGCGCCTGGCGCGAGACTGATAGGTCCTGGGTTAGAATCTCGTGGGGTGCGAGATCGTGAATGCACACTGCTGAGGAGTCCCATTCTAGGGAGAAACGGCTGTCCAGTGCTTCCAGGTTTTTGATGGTGATCTAGCTTCAATTGACTCATGATTTCAATCCGATAAATTATATAGTTCGATTGATAAGATTATTAACTTAACTGATAATTCAATAGTAAGATCAATGTAATAATAATGAAGAAGAATGTATTTGTAAAATCTCAATACCCAAATACTATAAAACTATTTGATCAAATTTAGACGAAAGTTCACCGAGATTATAATTTATGGATGAGCCAATCAGTAACGTTTGAGGGATATCAAGTTCATGGAGCCAATTTCAATACCTAATGCTAACATGCGATCAGTTCACCGAGGATTTTAGAGAAGATATAATTGAGAGGTTACAACAAATGGGACTACTAATAAATTCCTTTATTTGTAATTGTGGTAATCAAATGACATGTGAACCTTGTGCAGACTAATATGACAATGTTGTCTTTCGATGTAATGTATGTTGCAGGAACAAGTCTGCCAGAGGAGGAGGTTTCTTCGCTCGATCCAAACTAAGATATGCAAATTATAATTGTTGAGAACCGAATAAGAAATGCACCAGTAACACTGGATGCAGCCAGGTACTACAATATATACGGATGATTG
>OX104024.1:5588389-5638260 GCA_944470205.2 Schistosoma margrebowiei
CTCAAATCCAAGGATAGCATTAAACTTAAGAATAATTTTTGGGATATTCAGAAAAATTATCCCAACATCTTGGAGTCTGATCAGCCATAATGGGTTGGTGCCTAACGAAATCTCTGCATGGATCCGAAAGTCGTTTGGTTTTTCCGACCTTACATTACCTAGGGCGAAGGCGAGATATCCGTCTATCAATGAAGAACGAGTATACTGGCGCGGCAATTCGTTCTGTTTTAATTTACGGATGGAAACGTGACCATTAAGAGTTGAAGAAATTCGTAAGCTACTAGCATTTGACCACAGATGCCTTAAACATATTGCTCGCATTTTCTGGCATCATCGGGTAAAGAATAGTAAGGTTAGACGCAGGGTTAAGGGAATGATGATAAGTCAGTTAGTGAGGTTGTGAATCTTCGTCGACTGAGATGGTTGGACCACGTGTTACGTATGCTTGAACATGATATCACGAAGTGCAATGCTAACGGTGTTGGGATGGTTGGAAGAAAGTTAGGGCAGCCAAACCAAAACTTGGCATCAGTGCTTGAAGACACTAACCTCTAGTCTGAGCCATGTTGGTAGATGCAGACTACTTGGTTGGGGTCCGCGTGACTATCGTTACCAATGGTTGGAGTCTGTGTTTGACATGGCTCAGAATCGATCAATCACAATGGCATCGGTGTATAGACTCTTTGTCTTCCTTTAAGCTATGAGATTAAAATCGCCTCATTCTTTCTACCACCCAACTAATTCTTTCTTCCTGTACTATATCCTTATACACATTCCTTCTTTTATACACTACTACCATTGAAGGGACTACTCCTATGAATTCGGTGTTCATCTTGTTGTGCTAATGAGATATGGCAATTTGGAACGATACATATATGTACCTGGTCCTACGTTGTACCTGACTGACTGACTGATTGAGAAGAAAATTATGTAGTACTCAAGGAATATAATTCAGCTGTTAACTATTTTTTTTCTGAGAAACGAACTTAGCACTCATTCTTACTATTCTTTTCCTGTATGTATTATTATTGTATTATTAAATGCGATTAGTTACTAATCTCCATGACACTGATCGATATACGATTGAACGATAGGGTACTACTCTATCAACTTGTATAGAAGAGCTTTAAGATGTATCAGTGTATCTCACACTAGTATGATTTACTTAAGTTCATTTTAGTCACACAAAAAACCTAGAGATTATCTTAGTCGGGAATGAAAGCACATCTTTAACACGATAATATATAGTAAATCTACTAAATGACTGAATTTTTATTCAATCTTTGGGTAGTAACATGTTACAATCGAGATCACTTGACATTGCTTTGATTTGACATATGAAATAAAGTGTGTACCAGTGAGGATTTCTCAACCAGTGATCGAAAGTGAAAACTATTCTCACACTTATGAATATTCAAATAATACTTTATATTACCTCCGTAGATTCCAGTAGTTTTAATACAAAATCGTGCTCCATAAGTTGTACAAGGGGTTGGTTGAAGTGAATGTTTACCTAGATTAGTTAAGTGTTCTAAGCAATTAGAATGATGCGATGAGTTGCATTGATAACAAGATAATGACGAAACGACACCTAAAAAAGATATACAAATGATTATAAACTTAATAAAGACAGAACGTTCAGCGTTTGATGTAAGAGTTTATGATAACAGGCATATGATAATAATAATGACCATAGTAAATCTATAATTTTCCGAAAGGTATGGAACTAACTTTTCAAAGTTTCTTAACTGATGACAAACTAATTCTTTCAGAAAATATAGAATCTTTCTTCCAATTAACACAAGTTTAAATAGTACAATGAAATGAGTCAAATATCTAGTTCTCAAAAATAATTTTGATTACACTAGTGCCATACCATTCAGATCAAAGATGGTTCTGTGTGATCGTATGTTCGATTACTAGGTAAAAGCGATCACCAGAAGTTCATCTTAACTAGTAATGCAGTAGTAACTTAATGGTTTACGGGCTCAGAATTCCAAATATTGGGCCATTAGTTCCAACCGTGTTCCAACTGCTTCGATCAGGATGAAAGTCTATTATCACAAGCCTGCAAACAAACGACTTAGCTTAAAGCCGATGAGATAGAACGCGTACTTAATGAGTTAATGAATTAATTATGAGTAGTGAGAGATAAAAAATTAAGTATGTCGATACTGAAAAATGGTGCTACAACTATCCTGATAAGTTGAATTGTAAAATCGTTCTGCCCTATGATTATAACTTTATCTTTATATTACGCTCGTTTGTAAGTAACCAATAAGCGAATTTCCACCTTGTTTGATATCTATTCTACTAAGCTGTTTTATTGGCTAAAAACCAAAGGTAACTAAAAAGTAACTCATTAATACAAAGGTAACTGATGATAATCAATGAAACAAGAAACCTTGTTCAGTCAGTCAGTAACAACGTAGAACGCCGTACGTACGTACATCAGTTCCAGTTGCCACACCACATTAGCACAGAGATGCAGTTGTCGATTCAAATCCCGTAGTGGTAGAGGCGGTAAGATTATAAGCATTAATCGGGAAGATTAGGGTTTGGAGATGTTATTCAGCGAAATAAATTTGGAAACAGAAAAAAGAGATAAGGATGAATCAGAAGATTAGAATTTTGGAGAACACAAAGAGTGTATGCACCTGCGCCATTGCCAACGATTTTGAGCCATGTCATTCAGGGTCTCTAACCATCGGTTGCTATCATCTCGCGGTCCCCAACCAGATAGTCTACACCTACTAACATGACTCAGTCCACTTGTCAGTGACTTCATGGAGTTGTTCAACTCAATATATTAAAAATGACTAAACAGAATCACTAACTTAACAAAATGGTAAATCGCCGCGTACAAACTTTTTAAAGTATGAAAGTAACAATTAGATCTGGTAATTAGATTTAGTTAAAAATGACAAAACGAATGGTAAGATGACAATGCACATTTTTATCTTTATGGGAAGAATAAGTCACATCAAACTGAATCCTTCTAAATAGCACATTGTTGGTGAGAAACGACGACAACGCAAACCAAACCTTGAAAGTTGTACATTTATTCTGGTTTACATACCCCTAATAACTCTAATCAGACAGTGTTGTTGGACTAAAAGCCATTAGACCAAATATCACAGTTAATAAGAGACAAACGATATTTTCAGAAAGTTTTATCAGTATAGGAATTTGTGAGCATTGTATTATTTTCACATTTGAATTCACGAGTCGATCTAGATAGACTACCACTGAAAACTGAAAGCATTGGATAGCCATTTTTTACAAGTATGGGACTTCTCAAGCATTACGCATTAACGACCTCGCATGAAGGACTCAAAGCCAGGATTTTTGATCTCATACGCGAACACTTAACCTATCGTAAGTTACTTGTGCCTGATGATTTGGCTACTGAAAAAAGGATATGACCTAAGTGTCATCCAAAGGATTGTCAGTAAAAAGCTTCTGGAGTATGTTTGGATAATTGGATCAATTAAAATATCACTCTTCAATTCCTCAGCACGGCCGCATACAGTAAAACAACTACTCTGGTCGAGACTTTCCATCACAGTCAAAACAACTATAAGGGGTAAAAATATCGCTCATAAGACAGATAATTCTACAAATACTCATGAATTTATCAAATGAAATCTTATTTTAGTCATATGGAAATTAAAGAGTGTTACCATATAAGAACCTTGACCAAGCTATAAGATAATGTAGTGTCTCATCAACTTCTTTGAAAATGAACTACGATGCCATAAAAAACTACTAGATTCCAGAAACTAGGTCCCTGAACTTTTATTTTGTGTTACTAATCTATAAATTGTTATTGTTACATTAACTTTTGGACGTAATAACTTTATCGCTAATTTTCGGTTATCATACTTTTTGGTCCAGCACAGTACTACGATAACAAAATATAAATCAAATATTTGAATATAAATACCAAGTATCTGATTCTATTTACTGCAGAAGTGTAGTTACTCTAACTATTAGATAGGTCATAATCCATCCCTTACACCTACCGTATCAAACCACACGAAATTCTCAGGTCACTAAAATTTACCACTTTGAGGAACAAGCATTCATCTAACAAGAATTTTCTTCCATCCCAAAATGACCATCTATCCTTAGTTTATGTAAACATTTTTTGATGGCTAAGAAATCAGGTCTTGATATGATGTAATTAACCATAAAATATAATGAACAAACCACATTCTTTGGAAAAAGGTTATTAATCACATCACAATAGGTGTTGTCTTACTAAATTACGTGAAACAAACCTTAATCAAGTGATAAACATTGTGAATTATTTTTGGCTCAGATTTTTTTTAAACTCACGACCTAGAAACATTTACTGCAAACCAGAGCATGATGTTAAGAGTAAGACAGCTGGTAGATTTAACTAAAATAAGATAACACACGTCAGTGATCTGCAAAGCAGCTTGCAGTTAGTCTAAGCCATTTACAAAAGAGCAGAATTCTTAAACAGGATGAATAAGACACGAAATCAATATCACTAATGCAAACCTAACTACCCTTTCTTTTCCTTTGAATCTCTAAAGTCGTATTATTTCCATGTTTCCTAGTTATTTAATATATCCCTTATTTTAACCACCTACGATTGTTATTTCTATTATTTGTTTAGCCATCGTATTCTGACAACTTAATATGTTATGAAATGTAGCAAACTTAAACTGTGGACTTCTACGCCGGGTCTTATGCTTTTCCTTGACTAATTTCTAGTTAACAGCTAAGTCACTAGTAAGTGATAAAGACAAAAAAACGGCTAACTATTACCCAGTCATGTTTTATTTGCAAGTTTCATACGAGAAAACCAAAATACTATATGAGAAACCACTAGCAGAACAAGTAGAAAACCAGGCAAAGTACACCAAATAAGTTCCAGCATGTAAACTTTAAAACCATTTAAATGGACTAATTTTTGGTATAAGAATGGCTAAAACTTGTGACGAAAGCCCCACAATAATCTAAAGGGAATCTGAATATGCCATGAAACACTTGGTTACGCACATATTTGAAGTACATGTGTACTATTCGAACCCGTATATATATATATATATATATATATATATATATATATATATATATATATATATATATATATATATATATATATGATGAAGGCCACGGCCTGTATATGCATATACTGTGAAATCCGTAATGTAGGTTAAGTATTTTTAAAAATACCTTAACCTATTACAGGATTTATTATACCTTTGTCAGTCTTAAACCGAAAAAGGCCAAATTCCGAAAAATAAGTAAAGTGATTTCCATGAGAAAAAACGCTGAATATGTTAAATTTAGCAGTCATATACTAACCAAAGAAAAAGTGACACACTGTACCAAACAAATAACAGTTTTTTTAGCAATCAACTAAAAGAATCGTATTCACATACACAAAAAAGCTTACATAAATTTATAATCCACCCCAAAATATAACAAATAAGCATTTCCGCATTTCATTCAAAATTAGCAATGTTGTTGATCAATCAAGGTAACCAAAGTATGACGTATTATAACGAAACATTAAGTATCTAAAAGGAAGTGGATCAAAGTGATAGTACTTTTTCTAATACGCAAACTTCTTCACCCAACGAACAATATCGTGTGAAATGCTCAAATTCAGATTTGTGTAGTAATGATAGAATGCTTACGGCCTATGTTATTTCTTTTCTATTATGCTTCGTCGAGTGTCTGGTCTTCTCTTGAATGATTCATTTGACGGTGCAGACACCACTGCTTTGGATAAAAGGTTCTAAGAATTGATGAATCTATGTGAAAACCTGTATGTCACGGGTATTTTATTCGTCATAGGCTTTTCTACTCGCCTGCTATGTCCTTTGAGATGTCACTACTTTGGGTTAAGTAAAAGAGAGAATATATAAGGTTCGAAATCATTTGTCAGTATTCTTAACATCGAAATCCTATCACCTCTTAATCTGCGATGGGACGGAGTAAAGAGGTCTAGCTTTTCAGGCCGCTCTTGGTATGGTAAACCCCGGAATTCTGGGATTGCAAAGGTAGCTTAGTTATCACCAAGGTTGTGTATACTGTAGTAAACATGAAGGTACATAACTTTGTGAATGTCCGTCCTAAAGCTCATAGAGTTCTAAACTCCTTAGCTGCGACCTCTCGGCAATGAGCCGTCGTCTTAAGATCATGACTCACTGTCACCGTAAGGTCCTTGTGAGACCAGACCACGGATACAGACATTTCTCCGATGTTGCACCTATTTACCTTTGTATCCCCAAAGTTCATGTAGACACGCTTTGCCACGTTGGTAGGCATCAGCCACTCCTTAGACCTTTTAATCACCATATCTATGTCTGCCTGTAGTGTACATGCATTTGAGTCTCCCGTTATTTCTCGCCAAACTTGTACATCGTCAGCGTGTAACAACATCAGGGACCCAACTTTACTTGGGAGATCATTTACACATAGTATAAAATGTAAAGGACCTAGCACGGAAACTCGAGGTATTCCACTAAGTACTGGTCTCCAGATGGACACTTGGAATTTATTCTTACTTTCTGTCTGCGACCTACTGGGATATCCTTAAGCCATTTTAAAAGAGGTCCAACAATACCAAGATTTTCTAACATCAGTAGCAGTCTATTGGTCGACACCTAATCAAATGTCTTACTGAAGTCTGAGTAGACAACATCCACTGAGTTTCCGTTGTCTAGCACCTGTATGCAACATTCCCTTGCTATAAAGAGGTTCGTTGTACAAGATAAACCCTTTCTGAAACCATGTTGTTCGTTGTTAAAAAAATTGTTGGTTTCAATGAATGCCATTATGGTCGTTTCGACTACACAATCCAGTATTTTAACTACGACGCTGTTGTTGTTGACAGGTCCGTAGTTTGATGGAAATTGTTTTGATACTGGTTTATGTATTAGAGTGACGATTGCATACTTCCAGTCTATAGGTAACTCACCTTGGTCAAGTGACATACTGAATATCGCAGTTAGTGGGCTGTACTCTATTGCGCGATTTGTCTTAGGAGTTTTGGGTGTACTTCATCCAGTCCTGTTGACTTTTGCGTGTCTAAAGCACTAAGTGCCTTAAGTACATCGTCTTGACCAAAGACCACAGTGGGCAGGTGGTTTGTTGATTTTGTAGTTACTTTTAGTTCTTCGTTTAGAAGAGGCTCCTGAATGACAACTGCCGCAATAGCCTCTGCCTTCTTCTGATCATCCTCTATCATTCCAAATCCACTCCTTCCATCAATTAACTTAAGAATCCAATGCAGCATCATTGTCCTGTTCCAAGATTTCTTCTTCCGTCCTTGTAAACGTCCAATATCCCAGCCTATCAAGAGATGGCCGTGCATCTTCTTCCTTAAGACTTTCCATGGTACGCATGGTTGAGTTATCCAATTGTGAAACTACCACGAAACCCTGGTCCAGGGTTTCCTGTCGACTACCTCCACCCTCCATCTAATAAAACACCCTTTCAGCATTCCACTACTAGCTATTGTGTAAGGTGTAATCAACATGTAGACGTAAATAAGACTATATAGTATCTATTCTAGGAGTTTGTATGTCAGTATGAACTAACTAAATGTAACTCCAAATGTAAAAAAAACTGAGAAAAAATAGCCCATATAAGCATTACAAATGATTACAAACGTTATAACTTGATGGCTATAGTAGATTAATGGCTAATTTAATAGAATACTCTCATTTTAAGTGATGAGTACTCAGTTTAAACCTCAATATGAGTATTCATACCAGTATGATGTAAAATTTGATAGATCAGGCTTAATTCAGATAAGCATTTGTTATGCATTCAGTCAGTTAGTTACAGTGTAGGACCAGGCACATATATGCATCAGTACAAGTTGCCACACTTCATTAGCACAGCAAGTTAAACACCGAATTCATAGAAGTAGTTCATTCAATGGTGGTAATATATAAAAGAAAGATTGTATATAAAGATATAATGCAGGAAGTAAGAATTGGTTCGTAAAAAGAAAGATATGAAGCCATTTTAATCTCATAGTTTAAGGGAAGACAAAAATTGTATACATCGATGCCATTGTGATCGATCGATTCTGAACTATATCACCCACAGACTCCAACCATTGGTTACGATAGCCATGCGGATCCTAATCAAGTAGTCTACTATGCAGTACTTAGTAAAATTTAAGAACAATACAGTAAATCATCTCAGACTTTATTGTTCTTTTTGTTTCCATCGAAATTATTCTTCATTCTTGTTTTTTTTCTCTTAGATTTTTTCAACTTTCTACCTTGAAATATTTCACTTTCGATGAGTGAAACATACTACTTATATTTGTCAATAGTATACACCATAATATCATCAATCATAATTCATTACATTAAAAAGATCAGGTCTTGTGGAGAATCACAATTTCTTCAGTAGTGTCATTTACGAATTCATGTTCGAGGTTTCTGTCGAGATATGAGCGGAGAGAGAGAACAGAGTAAGCGATTAGCCAAGCCCAGTGAGTGAAAACGTCTGGCACTCGATACTAGGTGTCGGACTACTTTTGTCCCCCCCCATAGAGTCAAGTCTTCAAGAAACGCATGCGAGAACTTCCCTTACCTATAAGATCTCCACAATTTAGAATCCCCTTAATCGATTAGAGTCACAGAACAGCTTCTTGATGTGTATCAAACATCATAAACGTTTTCTAACCTTAAGGACTCCAGTACGAAGCTCTCCACACCCAAGCTCTATTCGAAATCGCTGAGGGATAACGATACAAACCAGTCTTCAAACATTACCTAAGACAGCATATGGACAACAATTTCTTGGAAGATTGCATCCTTAATTGTGTTACTACTTTTTTACCTAGTGGGCCCGTACTATTTGGGATAAAAAGTAGGAAAAGAGAAACTGGGAAAAAGTATTAAAATTGTTATTTATGTACAAAGAGAAAGTTCCTTGAACATTAGTGAACAAGAGAGACATAGGTCCTCAATAATTCCAGTAACTGTTTTTTTATTAAAAGAATCAGGGTTAGATAAAGAGGAAGAATGTATCATAGATTCTGTAGCCAACTTGTCAGGATCATTAGAAGGGTCAGTATTGGGTAGAGGAAACTAAAATACAGAAGAGAAAAAAACATAAATCCTCAAAAAATACACAAATGATTAACAAGTTACAGCATATAAAGAACAAATACACAATAGGACGAAATGGCCGTCCAGTGCTTCCAGGTGTTCCATAGTGGTCTAGCTTCAATTGACTCATTATCTCAACTGTTGAAATACAAAATAACATATTTAATACGATACAACAGGGTTTTAGGTGAACTAACACAAACTTGACCTAATACTATCAACTATTTTTAAGTCACTTACAGTATTCACTTTAAGTATTTCAGTGAGCAAAGTAATAACAAAGTGTAAGATAAGAACGTCAGATTAGTTGTTGGATATCTGATCAACAAATTACATACCATTCAATCAGTAATCTCAAATAAGATTTTTCTAAAAAAAAATCAGAAATCACATAAGTTTACGGATGACATCCTTATTGATGTCGATTCATACAATTTATAACATCGGTTCCTTCTTTGTATCCGTACTTTTGCTTACATATTTTATGCTCAATGACCAGTAATTTACAATTATATGCTAAAACTGAAAGCATATGAAATATTCACCACCCAACTGAAATATTCAATATATGATTTTTTTACTAGTCCTACATAGATAAAAGTAGACAGCAGTGAGCCACATAATCAATATGAAAATTGATGACGATACATGTGTGGTGTATGCTACTGATGTCGACAGACAAAATTAGTATGTAACGCCAATCTAAAGTGGAATGACTATCAAGAGAAGAGTGAACTGAAGAAAATAGAAAGAAAATTGAGGATTAAAAGAATCATAGACGATGTACAGGACAATTGATAGGAGACTTGTAAATAAAGTATTTAATGTATGGTTTTCATATTTTGTATTAAATAATAAATTGGTTCCCTCTATCTGAGTTCTCATTCACCATACACGTACTTAAAAGACAGATTTTAACAGCATGTAGCTAATTAGTTAAAATTACTAAGGAGGAACCATTTACTTATTTATTTTAATACAAAGATATTGGTACAAAAAGGCACCACACAAACCTCATTTGATTTGTGTGAGGGCTGTGATACTGCCAGGGTGCCCTAACCGAAACAGATAGTTTCCTTAGAAGGGGCCACATCCGAAGCCTTTAGCCTACAGTTCTACAAGGCAGTGAAGCAACGTCAGAAGATACAGTCCCATGGTAGCCAGTGACCGACAATAGATCTATACGCCATTTGTTCCTTCAGGATCCTGGAGTCCATGTGCACCACTGGTTCGAAATCAGTAACTCACTTATACAAAGGTAACTGATGATAATCAATGAAACAAGAAACCTTGTTCAGTCAGTCAGTAACAACGTAGAACGCCGTACGTACGTACATCAGTTCCAGTTGCCACACCACATTAGCACAGAGATGCAGTTGTCGATTCAAATCCCGTAGTGGTAGAGGTGGTAAAATTATAAGCATTAATCGGGAAGATTAGGGTTTGGAGATGTTATTCAGCGAAATAAATTTGGAAACAGAAAAAAGAGATAAGGATGAATCAGAAGATTAGAATTTTGGAGAACACAAAGAGTGTATGCACCTGCGCCATTGCCAACGATTTTGAGCCATGTCATTCAGGGTCTCTAACCATCGGTTGCTATCATCTCGCGGTCCCCAACCAGATAGTCTACACCTACTAACATGACTCAGTCCACTTGTCAGTGACTTCATGGAGTTGTTCAACTCAATATATTAAAAATGACTAAACAGAATCACTAACTTAACAAAATGGTAAATCGCCGCGTACAAACTTTTTAAAGTATGAAAGTAACAATTAGATCTGGTAATTAGATTTAGTTAAAAATGACAAAACGAATGGTAAGATGACAATGCACATTTTTATCTTTATGGGAAGAATAAGTCACATCAAACTGAATCTTTCTAAATAGCACATTGTTGGTGAGAAACGACGACAACGCAAACTGGTTCGAAATCAGTTTTTCAACTCCCTTAGGTGGATTCTACATATCCACCAACCCGGTTAAAGCACCAGACATTCACTTTTCGTCCTCTAAATCTCGTAAACAACACTCCCGCCACGAGAATGTAGTGAGTAGGACATCCCTCGTAGAGGCTATATACACGTGGCCATGTGAGAGCATTTTGAGAGTGAGAGCGGACTCTTCACACTCTCGGCCGTACCAAGGCATTTGGGGTGTCACCCCCCCCCTGTCGAATTGTCGAGCCTCCAGGCGCACTGAGCTCTGTTATCCTGTCTTCACCAGCTGTTTCATCAGTCCATTGAATCTACCTTTGGAGCTGACTAGTGTTCAAGCACTTCTCTGTTATCTTTCTTGACGGTATATGCAATAGAAACAAAGATGAGAAATGGAATGTATTGCGCTTATATTATAAAACTACTTCACTTAATAGTGAGTTCTTGTAATAAGCTTCGGTAGTTCTCTGATTATGTTGCTGCTAATTTCCTATCAACTGTCAAAGATTTTATCTAAGTTTTTTGAGAAATACACTCCAAACGATAATCCCACTACATATATTTACTTATTTTAGGGATAACGTTAAAACCTATTACCATACTTCCTGATCTTTTTAGATTTTCTATTACGATTATGTGCTGATTGACTTACTTGACCTCATTTCACTTTGATGTTAAATGATCCTACAAGTAGGTGTGCAACTGCATTGTTGGAAATGTATGACGGAAAATCATATCTATGTAGCACGGCATAAGTTGACTAAATCCTGAGGTCAAAATTTTATTAGTTACGAACTACTTCACTGTCAAAGTATGAATAGACATAAACTGGTTTGAAGAAAACATTTTTTATCACAGAAGATATGAACTGAATCTTAAACATTAAGAGGTGGTCATTTAGCGTGTTTGGAAGAAACCATGATTCGATAAACCAAGGGATCATCATTAATAACTGTTTAGAAATTGTTTTACTTGAACGATAAACATAATAATCAAAGACTTAATCCATATATTCAGACTACTTTTTGACGAACAGAAGAATACACTAATTACGCATTCATAATTTAAAAATGATTATGGGTAATGTAGTCATTGATAAAACAGATACTATGTCATGCTTCTTCCAAAAAAATTCACAGAAGCAATTCATCAACCTAAACAAAATCTTACCAAATCATATCCTTTTATTACGATACTAGTATGATGAATGCTATTCACAAAATCGCTTATGAGAAGTAAGTAGCGGAACATGTCGTGGAAGTTACTACAGTACATAACCGAAGATAAAAGTTCCAAGAAGTCAAGAGCACAGTGTATACAGAATAATTTGGAGACCAGAAAAGAAGCAACGAAAAACTATTTAGAACCAAGTTCAACTGCAGAACCCTCAACAGGAGACAAATAGAAGATTGGTGACTAGCGTAGGAGCAAGCCGCTGACAGAAAGGATGTTTGATTGGCGAAATTACAGAATATTTATGCAATATGTACACCTAGTCTTTAGTCATCTATTTGCATCTTGTGTGTTCTGCAATCTAAGTTGCTTCTAGACTGTCTTTTCTCTCAATCTTGTCAGTAACATTCATCACACTCACCCCCCTGTCGAATTGTCGAGCCTCCAGGCGCACTGACCTCTGTTGTCCTATCATCACCAGCTGCTTCATCGGCTCTGATTCATCAGTCCATTGAATCCACCTTTGGAGCTGACTAGTGTTCAAGCACTTCTCTGTTACCTTTCCTGATGGTATGTGCAATAGAAACATAGAACAAACGTAAAGAGATCCGAACAGCATGAAGGGAAGCAGTTCTTTTCAATAGGAGATCGGGTGAAATGTAGAGAATGAAAAGAGATATAAGAAGGAGGACTTGGTTCACGAAAATCGCTGCCAAAGTGAGGGGGGCCATATGCGTACAACACGAGGTGCCATCGGCTTACTCCTACACTAGGGGCCATTTTTTTATAAAATTAATAAAGATTGCTCGGGATTATTTTAATTGACAAGTTATTTAGAAATTGGTTCGATTTATTACGTTGTATTAGTTATAAATCGACCTCATGGAGATTATAATGTGATGAATGAAACTGACAGATTTAAGAATACTTCAATGTTTTCAGGAATAAAAATTTCATTTCAAGATTGAGAAGTGTATGAGTTATATGAATCATATATGGTCACTAACTTATAGAACAATAAGAATTTGTAATATAGCATGAAAAATATTGACAACCTACATGACAGAAACTACATGTAATTTGAGAGTCATTTTCCAAAACAATTTTCGAAGATGTTCTACATGGGGAAAAAAAGACATTACGATTAAAACAAATGAGTAAATCTCGTAAAGACATGCTATTTATCTATTTGATGACAAAACGGATATATTTCGAAGATAGGGTTATTGACTTACTCCCAGTAGAGCGAGCATAGGCGGCCAACCAGCATTCTCTAACCCACTATGTCCTGCGCCTTCGTTTCTACTTCTATCCCCAATTGTTATTCATTTTTCTCATGTCTGTCTCCATTTTTCGGCGTAATGTGTACTTTGGTCTTCCTTTGGCCTTGAGAATTCCAAGTGAGGGTTTGCCTTGTGATGCAGTTGGGTGCTTTCCTTAATGTGTGTCCTGTCCACTCTCAGTGCTTCTTTCTGATTTTTTCCTCCGCTGAAATCTAGTTTGTTTTCCCCTACAGCTGTTAATAAACACTTGTATCTTCTGGATGATGGATTTCGTAGTTCTCCAGGTTTCCACCCCATACAGTAGAACTGCCTTGACACTTGTATTGGAAACTCCGCTGGAGCCCCTCGGGGGGCTACTGCCGGTCCCAAGTTTGGATAAAGGAGGAGGGTCGGGCATGGGGTTAGCGACCTTATCCCGTAGAAAACTAACTCGCTAAAAAAACGCTAGCCAGAATTACAACTACATAAATAGATGTAGTTTGATTAAACTGGGATCATCTAGTTGCCTAAATCATGAACAATGTAAACTTAAACGCCAGTAATTTATTGATTAGAATTTAAAAATGTAAAAACTTGAGCATGATAGATTACAGCTGTATAGTGTAAATCTGGTTACCAGTTATTACTAAGTCGTTCCACTGAACCAAACAGTAATCGTATTGTACAGAGTACTAGATTCTAGATACTAGAATCGATCACAATGGTGTAGGTGTATACACTCTTTGTCTTCTCCTCTTAAACAATGAGATCAAAATCGCTTCATATCTTTCTTTTCATCAACTAATTCTTTCTCCCTATAGTATGTCCTTATATACAATCTTTCTTTTATATATTACCACCACTAGATTAACTACTTCTATGAATTTGGTGTTCATCTTGTTGTACTAATGAGGTATGACAACTTGGACCAATGCATATATGTGCCTGATGCTACATGGTAGTTGACTAACTGACAAGATTTTTGGGATATGATTTTTACATAGCAGTAAAGGTATGTTATTTCACTAAATTATTTTAATAACACAATTTCATATTGTATAGCATATGAAACAAGAGAAACATAATAAATTTTCTTTGTATCATAAAGTTAATTACTTTATTTGCTCTTTTAAAGTTACCTTGGAAACTTGAAATGTAAAATCATACGAACATAACTCGATAAAATTTGATTGACCATAAAGCCTACAGATAAATATGACATTAGTTACTACTTAGTGATTAATCACATCCGTGTACAGTATAACAATGAAGTGAACTAACCTAAGAATAGTTCCAGTAGTCGATGGGAATCCACCAGTTTGCAATGTAGCTAAGAAATCTTGAGTTAATCTTTCCAATGTATTGACATTAGGATTTTTAAGAACAATTGATGTTAATGGATCATTGGGTGTAACAAACTCCAAATGCATAAAATGAGCGTATAAAGCTATTTCTTTCGCCAGAAAATCACGTAATGGTCTAACAATTGTTATATCTTGGTATCGATCATCTAAGAATGACTATAATGAATTAAAGAAAATGTCTTATTAGTCATTTGATTAAAAGTGGCAAAGAACTAATGAACTAATGCAAACCTGCGTCAAATCACACGCTGATAATGAACTATTGAACACTTATAACAGTGAAGTTAAATTTCACCCCATCACAGTTGCTAGGACGCGAGTTTAGAGTTCACAGTTTAGAAAGCTATCGATTTGGCTTGTAAACTATGATACCTCACTTCGATTTGCCGCTTGTTTTCATTTATAAGCAATTTAAATCGTCGATTTAAGGGAATAAAAAGTGGGAAACGCGATATTGCACAAACTAAATGAAAAGATAAGATATAAACATTTATCAATCGGTTTATTTACTTTAGTCAACCAAAAGAGTTGCGACAGTACACTACCTTGAAAACGCTAAGAGATATGTGCACAATAATCAGATAAGAGTTTGGTATTAAGTTAATGGGTGATGAATTTAAGATTTAAATCTCAGTACGAATACCGTGACTAACTGATATCCATACATACCTAACTGCAGGGAATCAGAAAAAACGACACATCCCCCCGAATTCCAGTAGTCTATATCTTAACAAAACATAGAGTTAAAACAAGAAATGAGCATCAGTTATTTATCAGTAGTTTCCAAAATATTCGGTGTGGGAGATGAAAAAAAGAAATAACGAACGATACTACAATAAAACAGCATACCACAAACTGGGAGTCGGAACTTAGTGTTCAATTTTGAATACATCGTAACAACAACACCTTGAAAGTTACATTATTTGACACCGAGAAATGGTGATGTTCTAATAAAACGATCCGATAAGGCTGTGGGTATCGTATCACTAAATCTGTATGACCATAAAATTGTCATGAATCTATCTGTACTAACTTGAGTACACACTTAAACCATATGATTTGTTCAGTCAAGGAATCCTTTTGACGAGCTTATTTTCGAAACTGTACAGCCGTATGTATATATAATCTAAACGTAATACTACAGACGATATAACCTGGCTAAACTGCTAACCTGCTAAATATTATATAGCCTCACTGTGAATATCCTACACTAGCCATATATTAATACGCAACTTCATACACAAGTCACCTCGATAGACAAATCAGATACACATACATTTATTTATCTACTTCTGTGAAACTAATTCCATAGGTCGTCTATCGTCTCCAGACGCATTCCAGAGCAACTCCCAAGGTGGAATAGTAAAGGACAAAATTCCATCATAAGTAAAATCCCCTATTTTACAACACCTGGTTGACTATGATCATGAGGTTTTGTGACCAACATTCAAGATTATTTACCGAATCTACCAAGAGGTTTACTCACACATTTCTGTACTAAAAGAGCATTAGAGATATAACATGAGACTGAAAATATGTGTACAAAAATAGTTTGTAAGGTTGTTTTTATTGTCATCATCCTTATTGTCAGTTTGTAGCTGTATCTTCAACCCTTAATCATCCCTTGCATGTCCTGTTGTCATTTGGGATCAGTTTAATTATTTAGTCTATATATATTAATTTATTTTACTCGTTATTAAGAACTACACCATGAATACTACTCACTAGAAATATGCACATACTAACAACTAATATCTATATACCAAATCATATTTATAAAAATATACTGTTGTACAGCTTTTGAAAATAAAATTGTCGAAGAGGGAATTTTTGTCGAAATAAACCAATTCAGTTTGAAGAAAGGGACGATTGAGTTTGTATCTATTGGATCGACACAAGTCACTGGAGTCAATTGGTACATTTCCCAGCTAAGTAGACAATTCCACCATCTTAAAACTTAGTAGAATGTTCAGTTTGGGGTTGTGGAAATTGTTGAATCCCATTGAAATCATCAATCGATCAATGTTAGACCACTATTCAAAACCTGGAAGCACTGGATGGTCGTTTCGTCCTAGTATGCGACTTCTCAGAAGTACGCATCTATGGTCGCGGGATCGTGATTTTCAATGGTGGTTTAACACTGATCGGTTCATGATTTCAATAGAATGTAATAGAACTATATTTTTATTTATTTAAACATATAAACATTGGTACAATAGAGCACCAAATAGATATGCACCACACAAATCATTCGATTTGTTTGAGGGCCGAGATACTGCCCAGGTGCCCTAACCGAAACAGATAGTTTCCTTTGACCTACAGGTCTAGTTCACAAGGCAGTGAAGCAACGTCAGGAGATACAGCCCCATGGTAGCCAGTGACCAACAATAGATCTATACGCCATTTTTTCCTTCAGGATCCTGGAGTCCATGTGCACCACTGGTTTGAAATCAGTTTTCCAACTCCCTTAGGTTTATTTATTTATTTCAACACATAGATATTGGTACAAGGAGGCACCAAATACATATGCGCCGCACAATTCTCATTCGATATGTGTGAGGGCTGTGATACTGCCCGGGTGCCCAGACCTCTAAATTTCGTAAACAATAGTAATACCGCAAGAAGGCAGTGAGTAGGACTTCCTTGGCAATGATTGTATACACGTGGCCAAGTGAGGGGCATTTGGGAGCAAAATGATAATGTACACTAAACAAACAATTGTCATTTAATGAACTGATTGATCAAAAAGGTAACAATAAGAAAAACGTTATTAATATAGTATAATCGCTTACTGTTTGTATACTGCTATGATTTCCACGACCGTCAATAATTTCTAATAAATATTTCACACTAACTCTATTACCACATTCACCTAAAACTAGATATTTACAATCAAGTTTTCTTGCACAATGAATTAATAAATTTAACCGATAATAATCATTAAATCGTTGTTGACTACTAAGTGATGAAGATGTGAGTTTACTTTTCCATTTATTCGTTTCTGAAACCTTCACAATCAATCCATGAATAAAAGAGAAAGAAGTGAATTCAATTCAAGGAAGAATACAAATTTACTTCATTCATAGAAATATTATGATATTCAAAATGACTATTCTTCATGTTATTTGTAATTAATTCCAAATTATCTTCTGAATCATATGGTTCTTTCAATAAAAAAGTTAAAGAAAATATACAACTTATTCACATACCAATAAGATGAAAGACTTTTGGGATCATCATTCTAATTCGTTTCTTTATTCCATTATCATGATTATTATACTGAAAAATTACATCATCTATATTATTATCAAAGGTAATCATTACTTGTATGATTAAGTTTAATAAAGTAGATGAATTTTGACCACCAGAATATGCTATAGCCATATTATTATCACTATTCATTTGAGTAGTTGTTAGTTTATATTTTCCAAATATCATATTGACTTTATGTAAACAATGATGAATAAAACATGATCTAATTCATAAAGATAAAAATTTAAATTACTTGCATAAAGATGGATCATCTTTTCTTATTAATACAGATGATTGTGATTGACATTTGATACAATAGGATAGTCTATTTGAATAAAAGTTCAATTCGATTGATTACCTTTCATTCTTTTTAATGATTGAATTGAATACACAAGAACAATCTTCATCTTCTTCTTGACTACACATTAAATGATTATGATTATTGTCTAGATGAACGAGAAGCAACTACTACAATTGAACTTTACAAAGGATTGATATCTGAAAATGTAAAGTTTACAATATTAGATATAGAATATATACACATGATATATTTATTTATTGATTTGAACATATAAATATTGGTACAAGAGGGCACCAAATAGATATGCGCCACACAAAACAGTGAGAATGGAAAAAGAACAAGAACAATAACGAACAGATTAGTGTAAGATAGTGTAATAGTAATAATCATAATAATAATAGAGGGAACGGAAAGGTACAATCGGAAGAAATCTATCAGTGAAGGAAAAAACATTCTTTTTTTAATGAAGTAAAAGAAGGTTACAGCAGGATCGCCACTGGCTTCTATTCTGAGCCATATCTGATAACATCTCTAGCCATTGTGTTGTACCATCTCTCTAGGACCTCAGCCAGGGAATTTGCAGTTTTCTTTCATACCACGACACCATGTCATACACTGACCACCTCTCCGCTTTTCCCAACCAGTCCCAGAGTCAGCAAATAATGCATGACGTGAAATTCTCTGGGACGAACAAATATGATGAAATGTCGATATTTATGGAAAATACTTGTCTTGCTTCGATCAACACATGATATAAGGTTCAATTCATTTTTAAAAAAAACTTTTATAGGTGTCAGGACTATAGAATTGTTAAGAATGGAATCATAGTAGTACGACTACAAAATAAGCTATCTACCACTGATAATGAAAAATATGTCATTCAGTTATACACGAAGCGAAATTGTGTACAAATATACGCTGATCCGTAACATGATGGTACATCAATACTAAGATAAAGAGTCAAAGCAATAGTAGTATCAATAATTGTATTCAATATTAGACATGGAGTCAGTCAGTCAGCTACAACGTAGGACCAGGCACATATGTGCATCGGTCCAGGTTGCCATACCGCATCAACACAACAAGATGAACACCAGATTCATAACAGTGGTTAGGTAAAAGGTGGTAATATATAAGAGAAAGATTGCATATAGAGATATAGTACAAGCAGAAAGAATTGGTTCGTAGAAAGAAAGATATGAAGCGATTTTAATCTCATAGTTTAAGGGAAGACAGGGAGTGTATACACTGACGCCATTGTGATCGATTCTGAGCCATGTCACCAAGAGTCTCCAACCATTGGTTACGATAGTCACGCGGACCCCAACCAAGTAGTCTGCATCTACCAACATGGCTCAGACTAGAGGTTAGTGACTTCAAGCACTGATGCCACGTTTTGGTTTGGCCGCCCCTAACTTTCTTCCAACCATTTCCAATACCGGATAGCATTGCACGTCGTGGTAATCGGTGTTCAGGCATACGTAACACGTGGCCCAACCATCTCATTAGACATGGAGACTATTGTTCAATGGAAACAAATGACGAGAAGTCATCTGAGAAGAAATCTTAGAGCTCAATATCTAGTAAAAGATAAAAAAAATACTTCTGAGCTGACTTCGGGTTACAAGTAGTGGTCACAATTATCACGCATACCCCAACCAGTTAGTCTGGATTGATGTATAGATATAAGAGTGGCTGTTTGATGCACTTGCCTTTGATTTGTTGAACAACCCTGTGATGATGGATTATAATTCAGAGGGTTTTGTCTAGACTTACTGATATACAAGATGTCCTAATTAAACATGCTTTCATTGTTCTATACCCGCAGTCAAATTAGACAAGATTGTTTAATGTAGGCACTATCGTCAATAGTTTTCTAGAAACGGCTGTGGAAGAATTGGATGGTGATAGTATAGGTTAAGTACCGTATAAAAGCTACGCGACTCACAGCACGTAATTATCTTTTTATTATGCGATGATATATATAAGCTCTCCACGTTGCAGTTGGACGGTAAGAGATTGACGTCCGTAATTACGGTATTTTTTTGCACCATCTTTTAAAAAACTACCAAGAATCTATGCTTAAATTCGCTCTGCGACGAGGTTTAGGACCATGATTTGTGATTATCATTGGGACTCCAGACAAAAAGCATGAACTTAACAAGGCTTAGTCGGATAGTGAGTCATATTAAGGGTTAAATGGGTTTTCATTTACTCCATTCTATCCATTTTTCAACCTGATCCTATGCTAATTACCATTCCCGCCAGAAGTATCTGAAGTATGTTATGTATGATACCATCACCTTAAGTAGGTAACTAGCTTAACTGATTTATTCCACAGCCTGACCTAATAAAGTTTATGGACACGAAATCTATCTGTTGTACAGATGATCCATGATTAATTTTCAGATCATACATTAAGAACGATGGATAGGTCTTCAATATTTACGCATTCGGCTTTCTGAGTAAGACTGCTTTTATTGTTTCTACACAACCTCGTAGAGATAAGCGTTCAAACTAAATGCCCCATACAAACCCTTAGTCAATATTATAATAAGTTTAACAGCTAAAGGAAATAATCCACTTAACCCCAAATTATTCAGTTTCCGAATATTCATCGATAACTTGAATGAGGCATTGATGTTAGCTTATCGTCTAACAGTAGAATTTTAGTGACATCTTGGTATGAATCAATGACTTAGATGAATTTTATATTTTCCTATAAATTTCTGATATACATTTAATGTCTATCCATTTTTTCTATTTATTCATGTCACTTTTAGGCTTTACCATCCTTGTACTTTTAACGATATATTGCTTGTCCACTGCTGGTAAATCGAACATCCATATGCATATATGATTAGGAGGCATTTTAACTACTTTACAGCTTTTATGACATTGCTTATCAAAAACGACATGATTCAGAAGTAAAATAGGGCGAAATGGTTGCTTTTTTAAATGGCGATTTTATATGAAAGGTAATCTCACGAAGATTTGTTATTCTTTTCTTTATTCCGAATAAACTCCCAATCAAATCACTTCACTGTTGACTCATTTAATGACAGTCACTCCTAGATCATATAGATTGTTTAAAAACGCTGTGGATTTTATTCATGATGTTCTTCGATTGTTGTTTCGAGACGTTTTACCGACCCTTAAGGATAGTTCGCATCAATATCATAAGAGCCATATGAAATAACTTTAAGAAGCATTCCTGACCTATTTAATGATCCACGTATAAACTAATATTCCCACGAATGTATCTAGGGCACAGGTAGTCTGCTTTAGGACAATAATACACAACGGCTTTCTAGGTGCCTTCCGACAATGACAACTACATGATCTATTGTACACGATAGACCAGTCTTCTGTATCACTCACGTCGTCAAAAAGCTCGAGTACAATTTTCAGCACCTTGATTGCATTTTTACGGACAGATTTTCATAAGCAACATACTTTGAACAAACATCGTGAAACCAATCTGCAACACAATTTATTTGTGGCAGGAGTTAGTCCAATGAGTGTTTTGTGGTACCATACATTGCAGCCGTCACAATGTATTACATCATTAACCTGGAAGCAACAGGTTGGTCAACCACAAATACCATTTGTTTCCACCATTTATATTAAGAGGCTTCATAGAAACGTATACACAAACAAAAAAGGACACCAGGAGACACACTCTTTTGTAAGGCGAAAGAAGAATAAGGACATACAGGTATGGGAAGTATTGTGACTTGATTGGCATATTCGCTGATCAGGTTGAGTCCGTCCGAAATATATCACCACTGTTCAATGTCATGAGGCAGCTTAACTTCTGCAAACTAAGTTATTAGTTCAAAGACCTCGTGAACTATAGTTAGACATTGAGTTGCCGGTATACGAGTAAGGATACTTCTTGAGTGACTCCCCAACTGACCACATACTGCTTGGTTTTATTCTAATGATCGATTTTTTTAATCATGAGGCGGTCTGGATCAACGTCCTGCGATTCGCTTTGGATTTACATGTGTATGTCGTCCATGCCTGTGCGCATGGGCTTAGGGTTGAGTAACACCTTCAAGGTCGGGCGAACAAGTTGTGTAGAGGTCGGGTTGTCACTACTTGCAACTCCAGTTGAGTTTACTTCTGAACCTGTCTGAAACTTAGGGGACTTGATACACAGATAACATTTAATGAGGCTATGGCTCTTTCACGAAATTTCAAAAGACCACTGTTTTTTAACTCCGCCTGGAGCCCCTCTGGGACTACTGCCGGTTCCAAGCTTGGATAACCGAGGAGGGTTGGGCATAGGGTTAGCGACCCCATCCAGTAGAATACTAACTCGCTAAAAAAACGCTAACCAGTAAGTAACTGTTTTTGTGTCATTGCTACCGGTTGCTGGTTAGAAAATTTTAGTCTGTGTATTTGTTTTGTTGTGGGATGTAGACTCGATAAGCTGAGCACTATTAATTTGGAGTTTACGGTTATTTTGTTGTCTTTTCACTTGGATTCGGTAGTTTTAAACTAAGACGTTTGGGAGTGTCTATCAATTTTGCAAACGAATGTGTTGGTGAATCAGATCCCATTAAATAGAGCCTGATTTGGTTCTGCAATATGAGCATAGGTACCAGTACCCATCGAAAGGGTTTTTAACTAACATCTTGCAGCATCCAAGAGGCTAAAAGGGACTGCAGGAGCAGGAACCCTTCGTAAAGATGACGCTTTTTGATACCTTAACTGAATACGAGACAAAATTCATGATGAACATCGGGCCATTTAACATCTGGCTTTTTTTAGACTATCTTGCTCTAAGTTTCACACAAAAAGCTTTAGGGGTTGTAAGTTATGAACAACCCTCATATATGGCTGGCAATTAGAGAAATAAATGTATCGATTGAGTGAGTCACTTCATAGTGTCATGAATGAACATTTAATGCCAGCTTTACCGGGATGATCTGCTACCGTCTCGGGAAAAGGGATGTTATTTCCCGAAATCATCCCGATTTCGTGGAAAATTTGACCCGTCACAGGGAAGCCGCTACAAGAAATTTTGGGGCGACGACACCCAAACCCCAAAACTTTGGAAATTTCCCCAAAGTTGGGAGATTGGGATTGTACAGCACAGCTTAGTGAAAGGTATTTTGATGAAGATTTCACCTCCTATCATCCTGTAAATAAGTTTAGTTTACATGCTTCTGGTCGTTTTGCATAAATATCCTTGTTCTTCTATCGCCTTACAAAAGGGTGTCTCCTAGTGTCCTTTTTTGTTTGTGTATATACACAAAGACATCATAGAGACGTATATACACCAGGACAAATGATAGGTGTGGTTGACTAACCTGTTGCTTCCAGGTTAAGAATGGAGTACGTCGCGACGGCTGCAATGAATGGTATCATAAAAAGCTCGCTGATCTAACATTTCTTCCTCTTTATAACGAGTATGTTGAGACCATAATTTATGAACAACCTTGTCGCGACGCTGAAGTGGCCTTGAGAACGTTCACCTACATGCTAGAGCTAAATTAGAGTTACAAACCTGTGTACAGAGTAAGGATTGTGATTTACAGTTGGTTGTTAGGAACTAGATTTAAAGTTTTCATTACAAACTTACATAGGCTAAAAACCCAAACACATTTCAACCAAATTGTAACACGTGTAATCAGCAGTCACTGGAAGGCGGGAAGACCTAAAGCCACAACACACACAATGTTAACTGAACACTTCACACCACAGAGAGAACACGGAATGGAGACCTCCAGTCGTTTATTTTAAAATTAAAATTCGCGGGTTCTGTACAGAAAGAGAGCTAGTTTACAAAACGGCCTTATGAGTCGTCCAGTAAGTTCAGTGCGTGCAGGGCTTGCTCTTCTTCTTCTAAAGCGTTTATTCTTGCTTGCCCTGCAATAGAAAGGAAACAAAATCTATTAACAACATCATACATGATGATTTTAATCCCGTTACATCGCCCCCTCTTCTAATGAGGCACTGTCCTCAGTGCCTGTTCTTGGGCACGGGTATGCTGTCCCTTCTTCAGATGGTACTTCGTAAAATCTAGTGGCTGGCGGTGGATCAGCGAATTGAGCATCGAAGGGAAATGTCATCCGATCGGGTTTTATCTGGTTGTAGTGCACCGTTATCACGTCGTCTCTAGGTCGTTGTATGTTACGCAATACAAACGTGGTGGGCGACCGGATGAGGACAATTTCAAAGGGGCCTTGCCAGGGCTGATGGAATTTACTGCAACCCCCTAGCGATGTCATTGGGCGGCGTAACCAGACGCGATCTCCAACTGTGCTTGACGATCATATATATTTTTTGGTGTCCACTAGCCTTGCATATGTTAATGTCGACCAGACGGTATGCATCAGCTAGTCGGTTGCGAAGAGTACGTATGTACGGAACATGCTCTTGTTCTTCATAGGGCAGCAGGGGTGACTGTATCTCTACTGGTAAGCGTAATTCGTGCCCAAACAGCAAAATAACAGGCGAGAATCCCGTGGACCCATGTACCGACGTACGATATGCTAAAAAGCATTGGGGGAGCACCTCACCACATAACTCAGGTGACGATCTGCTGACGAACGACTGCAAGATGGCTTTATTAGTTCTGTTTGTTCTTTCCACGAGACCGTTACCTTCTGGGTGACACGCAGTGGTGTGTTTTCTTGATTCCTAATAGCCGGCATATCTCAGTAATGAGGTGGCTTTCAAAGGATGTACCTTGGTCGGAGTGAAGTGAGACAGGGGCACCATAATGGGAGACCCAATGATCGATGAAAGCTCGGGCAACAGTAAGGGCGTCTTGCTGTGGAAGGGGTACAGCTTCGCACCATTTAGTGAAATAATTCACCATAACCAGTATGTAGCGGTTCCCGTTTTTTGTCGTAGTCAGTGGTCCCATGATGTCTATGCCAACTCGCTGGTGTGGTCCTGTCGTCACCATCGGTGCACGGGGTGTCTGCTGAGGCGATTTAAAACGGCAGCACGTGTTACGATTCTTGCAAAACTGAGCTACATTTTCGTGTATGGATGGCCACCAAAAGCGTTGATGGACAGCGTGTTCACTTCTCCGTTCTCCCGTATGACCAAGTCCGCGGTGTACCTGTTCCACAATGTTCTCAACTTTCACTCGCGGTACTATTAGTAGGAGTTGTTTTGATTCATTCATTAGAAATAATGTGTCACCATATAGTTTTAGGTTGCCCCATTTGGTGCAAATACAACGAGTTGTTACAGATTGATCTTTAAGTTCCCTCATGGATGGCTTACTACTCCCATGTAGCTGTCTTTGATAAACGATCTGTAAGTCTGGATCTGTTGCTTGTAGGGAGGGCCAGTCTGTCTCCGGAGCTGTACTAAGAATTGCAATAATAATATCTGTGGTCTGGGGTATTCGGGAGAGGGCATCCGCGTCTGTATGTCGATTTCCCGGTCGATACTCGCATGTGAAATCGAACTCTTGTAGTCGTTCCTGCCAGCGTGACACTTGCCCTTCTGGTTCGCGGAAAGAGCGGAGCCACTGTAGTGCACGATGGTCCGTGCGCACACGAAAGGGTTTGCCCAGCAGATAATGGCGAAAATGTTGTAGGAATTTTACTAGTGCTAACATCTCCCGACGTGTTGTAGAATATCGTGCTTCACTCTTATCTAGTCATCGACTAGCATACGCAATGACCCTTTCGTGTCCATCTCGAGCTACTTGTGATAAAACTGCTCCAATAGCCGAGGAACTAGCATCCGTATCAAGTATAAATTCGCCTCCGTCTGCCGAAGTATCTGGGAAGGCTAATATAGGTGGAGAAGTTAACCGAGCCTTCAAAGCATCGAACGCCTGTTGACACTCGCTGGTCCATAAAAATTTTCGCCCTTTGTGGGTTAATCAGTGTAAAGGTGCTGCTAATGATGCGAAATCACGTACGAAACGTCTATAGTAAGAAGCTAGTCCAAGGAAGCTGTGAACGTCTTCGGGTGATTTTGGTTGCGGCCAATTAACAATCACAAGTATCTTTTCTTTATCTGTTGCCACTCCATCTTCCGTAATGCAGTGCCCTAAGAAGAGCACTTCTTTTTGCAATAGTTGACATTTAGATGGTTTCACTTTTAGGTTATGCTGCCTAATACGTTGTAGGACTGCCTTCAAATTGGCATTATGTTGTTCTGGCGTGCTGCCATATACAACAATATCATCAAGGTAGATTAAGCACTGGTGCGGTACGAGACCTTGTAGAACTGTCTGCATCAATCGTTGGAAGGTGGCTGGGGCATTAATTAGCCCGAAAGCCATTACTTGAAATTCATATAAGCCATTAGGCACTACAAATGCAGTTTTTTTATCTTGGGGTCGGACTTCCACTTGCCAATACCCTGATGCTAAGTCTAGAGTTGTGAACCAGCGAGCACCTTTCATGGCATCTAAGGTAGCGTCTATCCGTGGAAGTGGAAAAGAATCACGCTTAGTTATAGCATTAAGGCGTCGGTAATCTACACACAGTCGTAGGGAGGAATCCTTCTTTTTTACTAAGACAATTGGCGATGCCCAGGGTGACGAAGATGATACAATATTCTTTTTTTCTAGCATATCTTTTATTATTGATTCTAAGTGAGGTTGATAATGCACCGGGACTCTGCGAGGTGGTTGGCGTAATGGCATGTGGTCACCTGTAACAATGGAATGTTTGCACAATGGTTGTCCGATTTCCAGAGATATTCTCCGAGAAAACAGAGCTAAATCGTTGGAGTACGTCAGTGGTCGCTCGACGGGCCTTTTCACTTATTACTTAGTTATCTTGTACCTGACGTACAATTTCTGCAATTCCCACCTAGGTTACGGTTTCGGTTGGCATTTCCTGGCGTTGTAGTTGCACGACAAACCCGCCAATTTTAGCTTCCGACTTATTCATGTCTATAGAGGCCTGATATCTTAACATGAAGTCAACTCCGAGTATCATGTTCCAGGTCAGTGTGGGGCAAACCAGGAATTCATGTCGAAAAGAGTTCTTGTTTATTGTTAGCTCTAACCCGATCTTGGAACACGCAATCAAGGGGTCTCCACTCGCCGTAATTAATGTAGAGGAGCACTGTTTACGCTGAGTGCTGTGGTTCAGTCTCTGCAAGAAGTCTTCCTTAATAAGAGATACTGAAGCTCCTGTGTCTAGAAGTATGTCTAGCTCGATGTCTTGTACTCTACCTTTAAATGTAGTTGGATTGACATGATTAACATAGGAAGATAAGTAACCAAAAAGCCGCCATCGTTTGCAATGGCGCAGGTGCATCCACTCATTGTGTTCTCACAAATTCTAATCTTCTGAATTCTTCATGTCCCTTTTTTCCTCTTTCCAAATTTATTTCACTGGATTATACTCTTTAAATAACATCTCCAAACCCTAATCTTCCCGATCACTGCTTATACTCTTGCTGCCTCTACCACTACGGGATTTGGATCGACAACTGCATCTCTGTGTTAAGGTGGTGTGGCAACTGGAACTGATGTACGTACGTACGAAGTTCTACGTTGTTACTGACTGACTGACTTACCTGGTTTACGGGGGCGGTTGTGACCGCATCTTCTGGCGTTCCTGCCAAACCTTTTGCAGTATATACAGTCGGCTTGACGCCCATTGTTGTTTCCCCATGCTAGTTGTTTATTTCACCTCGAATTTGACTGTCCGCAGATAGCACTTCGGCCGGGAAGCTCGGTCACAGCCATTGTAGTCTGACAGATGTCCAGGCCACTAGATTTTGTAGCTCGTTCCACAGTCGTTACTGATGATGAATGTGCATTGGATAAATTCACTAGTATGTCAGCGGCCAGGAAGCGTAATGTTGTTCTTTTTGCGACAGACGTATCAGTTGGTGGATTTCGAAGAAAGCGTTCTTTAAGTGGTCCGGGCAACAGGCTATCGACAAAACGTGAGCGTATTAGTTCCTCTCGTTCCATCATATCTAACCGTGGGAATGCTTGTACTACGACTTGCTGCAGAGAATGAAGATAGTCTATTGGACTCTCGCTCGCTTTCTGGTGGCGTGATAAAAACTAAATTTTCACATGCTGTGTGTCTACGGGCATGGAAGAACAGTCGTCTAGAATTCTCCAGTTTTGCGAGAGCATGTTACTGGCCTCAAAACAATTCGCTATAGCCCTGCGTACTGCTTCATCGCTCAGATAGGAAACGAGGTAGTTGAAATGCTCGGTCAATAATACTCTCTGAAGGTACGCTGTGACATTAAATTTTCAAACGGAGTAATCTGATGATGTTTCGAGTAGTGGTGGCTGGCGTGGGCTTGAACCGGGAGCAGCCCTGATTGGAATCAGGGGGGGGTTCGCCTAGATTCTCATCCCGTTTTTCCGTCTGCACCTCCATCACCAGTTGTGACACGTGTAATCAGCAGTCACTGGAAGGCGGGAAGACCTAAAGCCACAACACACACAATGTTAACTGAACACTTCACACCACAGAGAGAACACGGAATGGAGACCTCCAGTCGTTTATTTTAAAATTAAAATTCGCGGGTTCTGTACAGAAAGAGAGCTAGTTTACAAAACGGCCTTATGAGTCGTCCAGTAAGTTCAGTGCGTGCAGGGCTTGCTCTTCTTCTTCTAAAGCGTTTATTCTTGCTTGCCCTGCAATAGAAAGGAAACAAAATCTATTAACAACATCATACATGATGATTTTAATCGCGTTACAAAATGGATGAATGAATTTTGCGCCAAAATCCAATATCTGTTATCCTAAACCTGATTGGTTCGTCCATAATTTACAGTCTCGCCATAAAATTTACTACTATTTAGAATGCTAGGTATCTTTTCAACGAGTCCGCTATTTATTCGGTATTATAGTGCACTTATCTGGCTTCGAGTATTATATAAATATCCTTGGTCTGCGAGTTTCTCTTAATTAGAGTAGCGAATTAACGAAAACAAGTGTCTTCGTTACAAGTGGCAAGGTCATGAAACACAATTTCCAGAGACGCCCCTCATCTCTGAAGAATGAAAAGGAAGGTCTAGGTCGGCCTCCTTGACGTTTTCTCGACATTCAAATGGTTCAAATGGTCGTGAAAGGAATAGAATAAGCCTTCACCTTCACGCAGGAACCTAGGTATATTAACGATAAAAGAGGAAAATGAAATCGGTAAATCATAGTAAGATACCATCCTTAGTCCTTAGGAATATGTCAAGTTTTCTCCTAAAAGACTATTGGGAAATCACTTGGACTAGCTCAGCCGGCAGCGAATTTCAGCATTTGACAATTCTTAAGGAGTAGAAGTTGTGTCTACAATCCGTTCTGCTGAGTTATGTCACCAGTTTCTGTGTATAACCCGTTGGGGTTGTGTTGGAGCTTGTAGTGTCACTCATTATGTTAAGTCCATATACTTTATCCTAACTTTCGAACAGCCCAATCTATTCATTCTACTTGAGTTATATTTTGACCCTCGCTTATCAGTCTTGACTGCTTTTATATGAGCGTATATGTGTGTACACTTCATATCCCATGTCTCATCACATGTCTGTAGTTTACTTTGTCTGCCTATAAATATTGAGTAACGCCTGGCTAAAAATGAGTTGGCTTACCAGTCATCTCTACTGCGCGTCATTTTGCTTTGCTCTATTACATTCACTTTACATACAAAATATATGTATTCAAAGGCCGTTCTCGTTAATTGACTAACGTGATTTAATTCGATGATTGTGTATGAGGATAGGCGACACCTATATTTCAACAACAATCATCATTACGATCTCTTTGGAATCAGATTTACGGGCCACTAATAGCTTAACTTAAGTAAGTGTTTAAGGGGATGTTGTAGGGCCAGTGAAATTTCCAATTGCTGAGTTTCATGGACAAACAGAGGATACGAGTACTAGAAATTCGCGATGTTTTTGGACTATAAATTTCCTTCAATCTTAGATCTCGTTTAGACTGTTCGTCAGACAACACTACGTATTTGATTTAAATTAATTTTGGACTTATACAAATTCAGTCTACAACGCTGTGGCAATCCAAGAATTTAATCACCAGTACCTCCAATATAATCCAGCTTCACATTTTCATATACTTGTAAGCAAGAGTAACTCAGGCGAGTTTCATAGTTGCTTTAGATTATTTCGTACTATGTTTGTGTTGCCGCAATACACACATATTCATTCTCTTTCAAACACAGGATTTGAGGATAACTTACTGCATCCACAAGAAATTTCGTACTAGGACATTTAAAGTTAACGTCTCAATCTTAAGTGCCTCTGAGGTTCTATTCTTGTGTAGCATATATTCACTTGCCTCTATTATTTTTCTCCTTCGGAAGTTTTGTTTCGCGTATTTCCTCCTTTAATTAACCCAAATTTAAACTTTCGAGTCTATTGAGTAGCTCATAAATTAATAACTTTTCCGATAGTATATACACTATAACTACATGAATGAGTAACAAGGGTAAAAATCGCAAGTCGGAGGTTATCGATCAGTCGAAAATCCACATTTATGACAACAGGAATATAAGCAAGCTCAAAACAACACCAGAAAACGAATCTCTGAGTAATGTGTACAAAATGGATCATTCTGCCCAAACACTGAAGCTAAATCTGGGTTCAAGTATTCAGGATGGCACCTCTACTTAAACTACACTCCTAGTAAGCGTATAAAACAAAAGGATAGTGAAAAAAGGCGTGCCATACTGCCTGTGGCGCTAACTACTAGAGAAAAACAATACAAAAGGATCACTGTGTCCCATACTACTTGCTTCTTGCAATCAGTGACTTGGGATTTTGATTTATTTTTTCGGAGTAGCTGGGCTTCTAGTCACTCTGATACGGCAGTACCTAGACAGTACCACGAAATCATTTCAAGTTCTCCCTGTCCGTAGTTCTGGTTAATCTGCCCAATGTATAGGAAATACACCGGCAAAAAAACGGAAGAAGAGCATTAGACCCCATTGGAAGCAACTGTATCAATGCCCACCAGTATATGCAATTCATCCAGCATAGGCTCAGCCATATACGCCACTATGAGAGACAAAACACGACCTATTACGCCGACGAAATTACCGACTATCGTTAACACCCTGGCATCTCTTAACAATAGGAAGCAGTGTGTAAGCTTTGGGAGGGAAATTAGAAAAATAATTGATCCTACCACACAAAAAGTGGAGGACTAAGACTTTTGACAAAACTCCTTGATTTTATTTGATGTCCCAGTGTTGGAGAGTAACTTGTTGGGGAGTAGGGCAGTTTCAAATGAAGAATGGTAGGACAAACGCTGTAAAACGCAGGGGGGTGGTATTACTTCAACCGAGGTATGCCGAATTCACAAGTACCAAAGTTTACCAAAACGGTAAACCACCTCCACTGAGAGTAACTTTGTATTCAGCACACGTTACAGAGCGAATTTTGCTGACATTCCAGAGACCATCGTGTAGACACGACAAACTGAGAACCATATGGAATGCCGTTGTATGATCAGAAAACTACCAAAAACCATTCAGCTTGGTCGTATATGGAGTGCCTGGGCTAGTAGTTGACAATTTGGTTGGAGCCCACGAACACGATGTGCAACAGTTGCTCTGGATAGAACCCATCATTAACCTTGACGTCACTACGATAATTATTGTGTCCGGGATACCTAGTCTATTACACCTAATGACCATTGAGTCTGTGTCTGATGGCTATGAACTTCAAAAACCGAGAGGACTTAAGTGAGAGCCTTCAAGCTTGGTCCAGACAGAAAGATGAAATCTTTAATCATACCAGATATGTGAAAGCCGACGTAGATCAATAGGGTGACAGCAAAAAATCCCAACAAAACACACTTTGGCATCAGTTTACCTTGATCACTAATCCACCTTGAAGGACCAAGTGACTACGATCCTGCTAACGGAACGCGCTACACAGGCAAAAAGACCTACTGCAGCCAGTCCTCATGGAGCTGGACAACACACTTTAAGCAATCTATTTAAAAACCAGAAGGCGGACACTGCGGTAAAGGAGAGACAAACCATCAAGTACCTCGATGGCAAGGTAAGAGGGCTGATGTGTAAAGTAGGGGAAATCAGAAATGTGGCTATCCCCAGAGAACACGGATGAACATATGAGCCTGAGAGACATGATACTTTTCCGATACTATAGTATACAAAAAGAGGTGAAGTAGCAATATACATTAACACCTACTTCAAAGCCATAGCTCCACACAGTGTAGAATCGTTCGAAATAACAAAATATTGCTAGTATTGATTCAACGTGAATGACATACAGTAATTGGTTGGAAAAATATCCCTTCCTTCATAGGTTCTAACGCTCAAAACGTTGAGATAATCAAGATGATGCTACAGCAACCACTCTTGGCGTGTGATCAAATACTATTATCTGAAGACTCTATTCCTAAATCTCAGCCAGCAGGATACAACCCCTTCAGGAATGTTCCATAAACTGCTTGCCACAGCCTCTAGAATTTCAGGGCTGCATGGATATGTATGTAACGCTAAGAAATGTGACAGACGGTAAACTCCGAATATCTCTGCATATTGATGACCAGAAGAAAGCTTACGAACCAAGGGATCAGGACTCTTGAAGACCTAAATGGCGAAGACAACACAAGGTTAGAGATGTCAGAGATCTTAAATGGCAACTTTATAGACTAACTATACCAGAACCCTGTAGACATGAAATATATCTCGACTGTAATGCCATTTGAAGGTCTGGGAAATATCCAACTAACTCCCAAGTTGGTGTTAAAGAGATTAAAATCCCTGTGTCCATGAAAGTCACTTGGGTGTGACAACACCAGACCAATAATCCCGAAACAGTGCGCAAAAGTCACTAGAACACCAGCGAGTGCTTTAAATGGGGTGATATAAAAGACTCAGACTGTCACAGACCAGTCTCATTGCTAACAATACCCTTAAAGGTAATGAAAGAACCAGTTGGCAAACAAATGGGAGGTGCATCTAAACAACAATGAAGCCCATCACGGATTCAGGTAAGGCAGGACTTGTGAATTCAATTTACTTACAGCATGGAAAAGCTGGACGACCTACTGGGGCCAGAGATACTGAATTACACAATATCCTTCGATTTCGTTAAAGCCTTTGATACAATACCTCATATACTCCTCCTAGCGAAAGTTGCAAAGATGAGTTTCCCTAAACCACTTTTATGTTGACTCTAGGATGTTTCAAATCCAGGTAAATATAATGCTCACCAGTTAGAAAATTTCCCAATCATGAGTTTTATAAGGGATGATAGGTTCACTTCTGTTCTCAAACTGTATTATCAACCTGCCAGTAAAGATAAGCTTGTTAGCACTGATCTATGCAAATGACGCAAAGATATGGAGATCCATGAAAGGCGGATGAGATTCACTGGAGTTTGAAAAAAATGTTACGACAACAGAGGAATGGGCAGTAAAATAATGATCAAAACTTGATCTGTCGAAATGTCATGTCATGAACGTTCTGCCTCGTTTGACACAAAGCACTTACACTCTTTATGAGAATCCACACCCGATTAGCTTACTAGAGCTTGTTCTCGTGCTTGTAACCGCAGAGAGCTTAGAAATCAGTTCGAACTAAATTGAGGATACAGTCAAGACAAACGCAACTCTCCGCTTTGTGATTTGGCCACTTAACGCAATCACTTCACAATTGTTCCTGGGACTATTTAAAGCGTACTCATGGCCCCACCAACAATTGAAGAAATCAGCATGGCCATCAGACAAATCAAGAGTGGCAAAGCAGCAGAACCAGACAACATTCCAGCAGAGGCACTAAAAGCAGACGTAGCGGCAACTGCAAGGATACTTCACATTCTTTTCAATAAGATTTGGGATGAGGAACAAGTACCAAAAGACAGAAAAGAAGGACTCCTGTTCAAAATACCGAAGAAAGGCGATCTCAGAAAGTGTGATAACTACAGGGGCATCACTCTTCACTCAATACTGGGGAAAGTCTTCAACAGGGTATTGTTAAACAAGATAAAGGACTGCGTAGACACCCAACTTCGTGACTAACAGGCAGGATTCCGTATGGATAGATCGTGTACAGACCAAATCGCAACTCTACGGATCATTGTGGAACAATCAATTGAATGGAATTCATCACTCTACATCAACTTCACTGGCTACGAAAAAGCATTTGACAGCGTGGACAGAACAACACTATGGAAGCATCTTCGACACTACGGTGTACCTCAGAATATAGTCAATATCATACAAAATTCATCTGATGGACTACGCTGCAAAATCGTGCATGGAGGACAGTTGACAAAGTCGTTTGAAATGAAGACCGGTGTTAGGCAAGGTTGCTAACTCCCACTCTTTCTCTTTCTCCTGGTGATCGACTGGATCATGAAGACGTCAACATCTGAAGGGAAACACGGCATAAAGTGGACATCTAGGATGAGGCTCGACGATCTAGACTTCTCAGATGATCTGGTTCTTCTATCGCACACGCAACAACAAATGTAAGACAAGAAGTCTAGTGTAGCAGCAGCCTCAGCAACAGCACGTCTCAACATACACAAAGGGAAAAGCAAGATTCTCCGATACAACACAGCATGCACCGATCCAATCATCTTATGCTGATGCGACCAGCTCACTGGTCTAGTTGGTTAAGCGCCTGGCACGAAACTGGTAGGTCCTGGGCTCGAGTCCCGCGAGGTATGGGGTCGTGGATGCGCACCGTTGAGGAGTCCCGCCCTGGGGCGAAACTACCGTCCAGTCCTTCCAGGTTTTCCATGAAGGTCTAGCTTCAATTGGCTCATGATTTCAATCAGTGAAATATCCGCCATTGTCATCATTGAGTTACTATTTCACAACAGACCCCGTTGAAATAGTTATAAAGAAAAAATTGACATTGAACTTTCATTGTCGTTTTGTACTTCAATAGTATAACACATTGATTATTGCTCACAAATACACTACTGCACACAACATACTTCTGGTTTTCACATATTAGTTATTTCAATAATAGAACGTTAATATTATTTATTATCTACATTAACAGACCACAATGATGCCCTCATTATGTAATTATTGTGAGTACACACCTAGGGTTATATTAATTATATTTGAAATGAATGATCTCTTATAACTGTGTGATACAAATTTAAAACAGTAAATCGAACACGTATATAATGAAGGCGCGGATCGGTAAAGCAAGAGCAGCATATTTACAATTGAAGAACATCTGGGACTCAAGACAAATGTCAACCAACACCAAAGTCGGGATTTTCAACAGAAATGTGAAGACTGTTCTACTGTAGGGGACGGAAACTTGGACAATTACGACAGCCATCATCCAGAATATACAGGTGTTCATTAACAGTGTCTACACAAAATACTTCGAATCCGTTGGCCGGACACTATTACCAACAAACAACTTTGGGAAAGAACAAATCAGATCACAACGGAGGAAGAAATCAGAAAGAGGCGCTGGAAGTGGATAGGACACACATTGAGGAAAGCCCCCAACTGCGTCACAAGACAAGCCTTCACATGGAATCCTCAATGCCAAAGGAGGAGAGGAAGACCAAAGAACACATTACGCCGGGAAATGGAGATAGACATGAGGAGAATGAATAAGAATTGGATGGAACTAGAAAAGAAGGAACTCCGCCTGTAGCTCTTATAGGGTTACTGCTGGTCCCAAGCCCGGGTAAAGGAGGAGCGTTGGGCATGTGGTTAGCGTCCGCATCCCGTAGAAAACTAACTCGCTAAAAAAACACTCACCAGAAAAAAATAATCCAAACCATTTAAACTCTGCCCTGGGAGTTAGAAGGTCTTCATTTAAAAGAATCATGACGCTTCATGGTGAAAGCCGAGTTCCATCGGAAGCCACGAGGCCGATGCCCCTTCTAACAACCAGAGCAAAAATTTTCGTAGGTACATGGAACGTTCGAACAATGTGGGAAACCGGGAAGACCAGTCAAATAGCAACGGAAATGAGGAGATACAATTTGGCCGTACTGCGAATCAGCGAAACCCACTGGACCCAAGCTGGACAGAAAAGGCTAGCTACGGGAGAGATGCTGCTATACTCCGGTCACGAAGAGGACAATGCTCCACACACTCAGGGAGTCGCTCTTATGCTGTCCAAAGTAGCACGAAATGCACTTGTAGGATGGGAATCTCACGGATCCAGAATCATCGAAGCATCATTCAAAACAAAGAAGGAGGGGATCTTAATGAATATTATCCAATGTTATGCACCCACAAATGATAGCAACGACGACATTAAAGATCAGTTCTACGAGCGGCTGCAGTCAGTCATTGAGAAATGCCCAAGAAAGGACCTAACTATTCTGATAGGAGATCTAAATGCCAAAGTCGGAATAGACAACACTGGATATGAAGATATTATGGGACAACATGGACTGGGAGAAAGAAACGAAAATGGAGAAAGATTTGCAAATCTATGTGCATTCAACAAATTGGTCATAGGAGGCACAATATTTCCACACAAGCGTATACACAAGGCTACATGGATCTCACCGGACCACACTACAGAGAACCAAATAGATCATATTTGCATCAACAAAAAATTCCGAAGGACAATGGAAGATGTGAAAACCAGGAGAGGCGCTGACGTAGCTTCAGATCACCACCTAGTTGTGGCCAATTTAAAACTGAAGCTAAAAAAGATGGAAAACTGGACAAACAGCAATACAAAGGTTCAATACAGCCTTCCTTCGAGATACTGACAGACTCAATGAATTCAAGATAGCTCTCAACAACAGGTTCCAGGCCTTACAAGATCTACTGAGAGAAGAAGAAACTAGTATGGAGGACAACTGGAAAGGCATCAAGGAAGCATTAACTTCAACGTGTCAAGAGGTTCTGGGCCTAAAGAAACACCATCATAAGGAGTGAATCTCTATAGAATCTCTAGACAAGATCAAATAAAGGAAGAACAAGAAGGCAGCAATAAACAACAGCCGAACACGAACAGAGAAAGTCCAAGCACAAGCTGAATACACAGAAGCAAACAAGCAAGTGAAGAGGAGCATTAGAACCGACAAGAAGAAGTACGTGGAAGAACTAGCAACGACGGCAGAAAAAGCTGCCAGAGAAGGAAATATGAAACAGCTTCACGATACAACGAAGAAACTAGCAGGGAAATACAGTAAAACAGAGAGACCGGTCAAAGACAAAGAAGGCAAGCCAATCACCGAAATTCAACAACAGCGGAACAGATGGGTAGACTACTTCGAGGAACTCCTGAAGAGGCCGGCTCCAATGAATCCACTAGACATCGAAGCGGCACACATAGATCTTTTTATAGATGTCAACCCACCAACGACGGAAGAAATTAGAATGGTCGTCAGACAAATCAAGAACGGGACCCGACAACATACCAGCTGAAGCACTGAAATCAGACATCAAAGCAACCACAAGCATGCTTTACCTTCTATTCAAAAAGATTTGGGAGGAGGAACAAGTGCCGATGGACTGGAAAGAAGGGCACCTCGTCAAGATTCCAAAGAAAGGTGATCTGAGCAAATGTGAAAACTATAGAGGCATTACACTACTGTCGATACCAGGGAAGGTCTTCAACAGAGTGTTGCTGAACCGGATGGAAGATGCAGTAGACACCCAACTTCGAGATCAACAAGCTGGATTCCGTAAGGATCGATCGTGCACATACCAAATTGCAACACTACGGATCATCGTCGAACAATCAGTTGAGTGGAACTCGTCACTATACATAAACTTCATTGATTATGAAAAGGCATTTGACAGTGTGGATAGGAGGACGTTATGGAAACTTCTTCGACACTACGGAGTTCCTGAGAAGATTGTCAACATTATCCGGAACTCATACGACGGACTACAGTGCAAAGTAGTGCATGGAGGACAGCTGACAGATGCATTCCAAGTAAGGACCGGAGTCAGACAAGGCTGTTTACTCTCTCCCTTCCTCTTTCTTATGGTGGTCGACTGGATTATGAAGACCTCGACATCTGAAGGAAAACACGGAATACAATGGACAGCTCGAAATCAATTAGACGATTTGGACTTCGCAGATGACCAAGCCCTCCTACACACTAAAAGATGCAGACAAAGACAGCCAGTGTAGCAGCAGTCTCTGCATCAGTAGGCCTCAGCATACACAAAGGGAAAACCAAGGTCCTCAAATTCAAAACGGAGAACAGCAATCCAATCGCTGTTGATGGAGAAACTCTGGAAAATGTAGAGTCCTTCACATACCTAGGAAGCATCTTCGATGAACAAGGAGGTTCAGATGCAGACATAAAGGCAAGGATTGGCAAAGCAAGGACAGCATTTCTACAAATGAAGAACATATGGAACTCAAAACAACTTTCAACCAGTATCGAAGTGAGAATCTTCAATACCAACGTCAAGGCAGTTCTACTGTATGAAGCTGAAACTTGGAGAACTACAACAACCACCATCAAGAAGATACAAGTATTTATAAATAGCTGTCTTCGCAAGATACTCAACATCCATTGGCCGGATACCATCAGCAATAGCCTTCTGTGGGAGAGAACAAACCAACTTCCAGCTGAAGAAGAAATTAGGAAAAGACGATGGAAATGGATAAGACATACATTACGCAAATCGTCAAACTGCATCACGAGACAAACCCTAATTTGGAATCCTGAAGGGAAGCGGAAAAGAGGAAGGCCAAAGAACACATTGCGTCGGATAATAGAAGCAGATGTGAAAACGATGAATTACGACTGGACGGAGCTATAAAGGATTGCCCAGGACAGGGTTGGATGGAGAATGCTGGTCGGCGGCCTATGCTCCATTGAGAGTAACATGCATAAGTAAGTAAGTAAGTAAGTAAGTAAGCATGTCCCCACCTTGACGTCCACGAGGTCACTAAGTCCCCATTGCTTGCTCTTGGACCGAGCACAGAGACAGGCAACCAAATGGGTAATAGGGTCAAAACATAAGTCTCACGAGGACAGACTACATATACTGAGATTATTCTCACCGAGCTACAGGGGACTGAGAGGTGGTTTACTAATGGCACACACATATTAGGCACATCGGAACACCCAGACGCGAGCATGTCGCCAGAACATAAATATCCCACTATTCAAAGCCGCTCTCGAAAAAACTGCACATCAAAAAGCGGACTACCAAGTACGCTCTCAAATTTTTCATTACGAGTTGACTCATTTGGAATGCTATCCCAGTCGAAATTGACCACGTTCCTTCAAAAGATAGCTTGAAGAGGTGACTTGACAAATAAGTACTCACCTGTGGATTACCATACCCCTCTTGTACCACCAGTGCCTGGTGCATGTTTCATAAATTAACATAGTCATTATTACTGAATAGCTAGTAACTACTTCCCATTTGTCTTATTATAATCTCCGTAACCAATCATTTGAATGTTCTTGAACATAATCAATCAAGCCACTTATTTATTTACACTTGAAACACTCGTGTTCTCTTAGCAAGCGGATTATCACTATTATTTCCATACTGCAATCAGCCAACCTCTTCTCTGTAATGTGTCAGCTGCTGGTATCCAGAAACTACTACTGTGGTGACCAAAAATATATCAATTCCAAAAATAATGACAAAGCTACAACGTCAAAAATTAATATGATAATATATCAAATATAAATTATATATCCAAGAAAAATATACAGGATGTCACTCAGATTGTCAGTAGTTGGCATGTTCGTGTTTGTTTTGATCTGGTAATCCACAATTATAAGTGAATAATAATCCCAATCACAATTGTTATAGTTCGAGATGAACATTCAGATAAAGCATATAATTAAGATATCACTGAAATCTGTAAACATAGATAGTAAATATAATAATGATCTGTCATTATAACAGCGGGTAATTGAGAACAAGATGCATATATGTGCATCGGTGTATTCATGAGCGACAGCCAGTATGTCATGCTATAGGGGGTTTAAAAACGAGAGGTCAAATGACTGGAATATTATCCGTTGGTCATTATGGAATACCCAGAATCCTACAAGAACAACAAAAAGCGAGAGCCAAGAAATAAATAGGTTTATACAAGCTTGTGACAAAAATACTGGATTTTCTATTGATTTATCCTCTAGGAAGATTTACTACATATTTCACTGTATGTTGAAAACTTTTAGCCCTTCTTTGCAAACGTAAAGTACGAATAGTGTTTTCTAATAAATCAATCATATTTCACTTGTTATAGTGATTTTGTGTCTGTTTAATTCTCTCTACAGCAACGCGCAGGGTTTGAGGATGTCACATTTATCGTGATAGTTCTTTTTTGTTGACCGAGGTCCTTAATTACGTATGTCTTACATATATAGAATGACACGAATTTCTCATTTTGTGACTGAATACGACAGATGTATCATGTTGTTACATTGAATCATATACAGTTTCAACATGAATTTCATGCATTTCGGTTTCAATATTTTGGGTAAATTTTAAGGTTTTCCTTAAAGTCGTGAGAAATATGGTAGTTTTCCCCAAACTGTTATAATATTCTGCGCAAATATTAGGGAAAACCTTAAGTTTCCGCAAGCATTTTGGGGATTTTCCCCAGATCTGGGGAAATGCTGGAGTTTTTGTGCTGTTTCCCCAAAGTTTCCTATTTCACTTTCCCCGAAATTCACCTCAAACGGACGAAATTATCCAAAGTGTGGAGATCTAGATATCTGTTACCCACCTGTTTTACTCAACGACGCATTTAAGTTTAATCAAGCAAACTGGTTTTCGTTGATATATTGGTGCTAAATGTATGTATGAGATAACGGAGAATCACCATATATGGTTGGCTACAAGATAAAACAGTATTGAGATTGGCTATCATATTTTCCCTTATTGATAAGGCTAATCTTCAGACATAATAAATGTGGATAAACTAAGAGGCCTATATTGTTTCCTACAATTATTAGTTACTTGAGGACTCAGTCTGTCTTTGAAAGCACCATCCAGTCCTGGTAATGCTTGTTCACTTGAAAAAAACTTCTTTTCAAGTAAAATTGCTTTACTATTTAGTAAGTTTCTAGATGTTAACTTCTGAAAACTGGTAAAATATGTCATATTCATTTCTTGCTTTACAAAATTATTTAGAATGTTTTTGCCTCCTTGTTTTATGTTGTTCTTCAATAACGCTGGTGCATTTTTTTCTTATTTTCAAAATCATTAGTGTGTTGAGATCCTACTGTTCGGTATCGTTTACCATGAAACCCTTGATTGACGGTATAATTAGAGTGGGATCGGATTTGGGTTTTATTGTTGCTTGTAATTTCAGTTTATTTCACATACAAACCGTTCTCAATTTATAGTGATAATCACCAATACCGTTCTGCAGAATCTTGATCCGTACAAAAGAGGATACTTTATTCAAGATGAATCAATCAAAAAACCATTTAGACAGAACACTATCTCAAGTACTGTCCTTTATGTTGTTTCGTCACTACTAATATTGATTACGGTATTTTCGTCCTACTCTCAGAATTTTATATTAATTTGCTTTCAGATAGTTGTGGGTGAAGTAATTGTGAGTGCAAAATCTTTAAGAAAAACTCATCATAGAATACCGGTGGTTTGTTTATCGGATTATAAATCATGAAATTTTTAACTTTGTAGGTTTTGTATCCAATTTATGATTCTCTCATTGTTGCTTGTTTTGGCTACTTTGCTACTATCGGTCTTACGGATGTAGGTAAAGTTTCATTTGGTCGTCTGCGTCCAAATTTTCTTGATGCATGCAAACCTTCTGACCTTCAAACTACGATCTTGGGTTTTGTTGGTAATTATACTTGTTCATCAGACAAATCAAGTGGCCTGAGGTAATGACCAGCTTTTGTTGACAAGATAGCTATGACACTATTGTTTTTATGGTAGATTTCAAATTGTCGATTCATAGTATCATTTCTTGTATTGTGAAAGTAACGATTTCATAATCCATAGATTTTTCGGACTACAGAGGTTTGTGTTTTACCGATTAGTTCAACTTCCACTTGGTAAGGTTCCTATGGTCCTTCGAGTGATAAATCAGCTCTGATATTTTGCTTTATTAAATTTATCAATCGGGTAATGTTTATCAGCCTTCACAATAAATGTGAATCTATGTTTGGTAAACGAACGTGTTCAACTACTCAGTTAATAGAGAATTAGGATTATGTAATCGAGCTGTGCCGTACTATAGTACGCTACTACATAACACTTGATATTAGCAGACTATGTTTATCCGCTGTACTTTTTATCTTGAATTTATTCGGATGGGACTACTTTAACAGCTTGTTTAACCCGAATAGTTTTTCAAGGAAGGTCTTAAAATAATCTTTCAGTGTGTGATAAAAATGTTTTACAATATTTACGACAATATATCAAAGCTTTTTGATAGTAATGCAATCACCGGCAACCTCGACAAGCGATGCTTTCTAATGCTGAAGTAAGTTGGAAAAAAGCTGGAGGTGACCAGACCTAAAAATCATATCAGTCCATAAAGTCATTCACTGTTGGTAGACGCAAATTACTTGGTTGGGCTATGCATAGTAATCGCGCTCAATATTCGGAGGCTTCGGGTGACATGGGACAGAATTATGGCGTAGATACGTTAAATCTTTAATTAATTCACTCTATTAAACTCGAATATCTCTCCAATCATACCTTTTCAAATTATATTCCCAACTATTGGTCTTCTCAGTATTATTACTATATTATTTTTCTATTTTCTTATCGTCATCTTGTCATGCTAATACGGTATTTTGACATGGGCTAACGCACACCTGTGTTGGATTCGATGTTGATGGTGTCCATTCATTTGTTCAGTCACGTTTAAATGCGTCGAACTTATTTGTTAAAAGTTCTTAAGTTATTGGAACTCTCTCCTGGTGTTTGCGCCTTTTAACAATCTGCCATGGTGTTTTTCTTTCTATGCGGTCTTAAGATTATTTAAATCTTCAACTAACAGGATAAAAACATTCAAATTTGTAATCCATGTTCCATTTTTACGTTTGCATACTTTCTGAACCTTTTTTTAAACATTTAGTTATGATATCTTTTAAAATACAATAGACAATGAGTCCTATATTAAAGTATGTAGCATCTCTAACAAGCTTTTAAGCCATTAACTATTTTTAAGATTCCATCTAAGAAACCATCGTGCTTTAAAAGATGTTAATTCAATGTGAACGTTCTTCATTTCCCGACGAACTGTCAAAGGCTGATTATTTTCTTAATTTCTAAATAATTTAGTATCAGTAAATAATTATTGATGTGCTGTATACAGTAAAAGTATGTGCAAACTCAGTATTACCTTTCTGAATCTACTTCAGCATAAACTATGGGCTTTTGCCTACTCAAACCTTAAAGCTAATGTGAGTACTGAGGCCCAAATTCAAAATTATGATCAGTTTATCGCTTGTTAACCGTGTAAATCGAAATAATGGTACAATCGATAATGGCAAAAGGGCTAAATATAGTTTTTGATGAAGTTTTGTTCTCTGAGCTGGATGGTGTGGTCTTGGGGTTTTTGTCGTTACCCCGAACGACACCATCAGCACAAACTTTGGGTAGAAGTGAAGTGTTCGAATTTCCTCACATATGGCTCACAGCTTGTCCTGTAGACCTCGATGTTGATTAGTTATTGTTGACCTTAAACCTGTCATTGTTTACTTTATTTTGGTTGTATCTCCTATTGATTTGATTTTTGGTTTTATACTTGTCCATAATTTTTCTGATTGGTTGATAAAGTGGATCGATTTGAATGTGTTCGTTGATTACTGACTGACCTGAATGTCAAGCTTCTAAAAATTCTCTGGTGTTTTTAGAACTTCCTCTGTCCAAGATCTCAACGTCTTTCCAGTCGAATGCGTGTTCACAGTTGTCCATATGCATTGATATAAGTTAATCCAGGCAAAGATGGAAAGGGCGTCCGCTTTGTCCAGTGTAGTGTTTTTCTCAGTTGGAACAATTTATTTTGTAGTTGATATTCGGTTTCTCTTTTGTCATTTCCTCCTTTGGTTTGCATAAGATTGACTGAAGTGATTTTGTTGGTTTGTGTGCTACACCTATTCCAAAAGGCTTCAAAAATCTCGTTGTAGTTTCTGATATGCCTTTTATATATGGCAGGATCACCCCATTTGTTGGTTTCTGTATTTGACTTTGTTTCTGCTGATGCGTTTGGCTGGTATTTTTTGATCAAGTTGATTGGGTAGCCGTTCTTTTGGAAGATAGTCTTCAGGTATTTTCCTAACCACTGATGTCGATTATCCCTTAAATTCTAATAACATAGTCTAGACCTACTTACACTACTCAGACATAGTGATTTCACGGAGAGCTTCAGTGACATAAAAAGTTTAATTTATCTAGTCTCCTCAACAACAATATCTACTCAGCTCAGTTCTGTCACTGTGCGACATAGGAATTACTGGTCTCTTCATGAACTTTATGGCCTTTTAATTATATACATTTCAAATTGGGGGTATTGAATAAATAAATAACTTCAACTGGAAAATCGTTATAATGATACTGACTTAACACGATGCGTACGGGTTTATGTGGATGCTATCTGATAATTGTAATCAATTTTTTATCATCAGTTCTACCTTAAATTCTTTTTTGTTCATTTTATTCCAATTTTATATGTATAGAAAATCTTTCCCATCTGGACATACCTCAATTGCAATATATACCGCTATATTTCTATGTGTGAGTTAACCCAATTACTTTTTCAAAACCATACATTTTTATGATTTTTAAACGAACTTCAGTTGTCATATTTTTCCCTATTTAGTTTTAGTGGAATGGTTTTTTGATTCAACAACCAAGTAACAGGTTCATATACTCGGCCTTTAGACAGTTTTTGTATGGGTTAATGATACTATCGGACTGTTAATCTTGACTTCAGGTAACGGGTTCGAACCAGTGCTTCAGTAGAGCTTATACCATAGTTTAGCGGCTAAACGAAATATGCCTGTTATTCTTCTAATCTTTTACACTTCAGTCAGTTTTTTCAGTCAACTTAAAATACCATATTTTACAAAAATGTATATAGTTTTACTGACTTTTAAGGCATGGTAACTTGAATGTTATCTAGTTGTATGGTTTGAATGTGCTGACTTTATTAACCAAAGTGGTTAAAATTTCACCTTCATAATCGTCGCTAAGGCTAGAAAGAACTACTATTTATCGTTTTGCGCTTATCCTTGATTTCCTATCGGATATCATTCCATGTTAAAAATAATACCTAACGGTGATTATAATTGAATGACCGGACCGTAGATCACAGAATTATAACTGTGTTTGCTTTTTTCACTTCAAAACCCGTAGGTCATGAGTTTCGTTGTGGTTGTGATCGAGTATTTGAAGATGTTCTCTGTTTTTATCGCTTACCAGATTTTACCATTGAATTGTTTGTATAACCATAATCCGTCCAACATTGGAAGTCGATTTATTTTTAATGCATGATAGGTGGCTGTGTCGTCTAAATGTTTATTTAGTAAATGTATTAGTCGATGTTTGTCTTTCATTTCTGAATTAGTTGCGAGTGGAGGGTATGGTCAGAATTCCTTTATAGTCCACAATTAGGGACTTTACCAACTAAGTAATAGACATTTATTAGTTTACATGGTTATAAAGTAAATATCCTCTTGTTTTCCTTGATTTTTTAATGTTTTAGAAAATTAACCCCTACCTCTTGGTTTCAAAAAAGACTAGATAATACGTCTGAAAAAATGATTTTAATGTTAAAACTGTAGTTTTTTCTAGGATTATCAGATGGTTCTGATGGAGTTTTGTTCTCTGAGCTGGATGGTTTGGTCATGGAGCTTTCATCGTTCTTCTGAACGACATCAGCACAAACTTCAGAAAGAAGTCCAGCTCAGAGAACAAAACTCCATCAAAATCATCCACCTCAGCTACAAATCTTCACCATCTCATGATCAGATGATTTATACAAAATATTGTTATTTATGCCGGTTAAAAAAGTATTTTCGAGATTTAATATAATTCATCCGCAAAAGTCAATGCAGTGAAATTTTCATATGCATAGCAACGTAACCGATGACGTAAAAAAACTGTTAATGAAAGACTTCATTTGGAATCAATCATTATTTTTTGGGGATGCTGAATCTCCAAGTACTACATTCAGTAGAACTTCATTTATTGACTTTCAGTGCATTTTCACTTCTCGATTTATGCATTATGGAATCAGTTGATTTTATTCTCGATTCTGTATGATTTTGTGTTTGAGTGGTGATTATTCAGTTAATAAATTCTGTAACCAATAATTATTTAATAATTTGCCCCCATATGCCCTGGTACGGCCGAGAGTGGGGAAAGTCAGCTTTCCCTCTCGAAATGCTCTCACATGGTCACATGCATACAACCACTGCCAGGGAAGTCTTACTGACTGCCTTCTCGCGTCGGGGGTGTTGTTTACGAAATTGAGAGGACGAAGAGCGAATATCTGGTGCTTTAACCGGGTCAGTGGGCACGAAGAGTCCACCTAGGAGAGTTGGAAAACCCTTATTTCGAACCAATGGTGTACATGGGCTGCAGTATCGTGAAGGAACAAATGTTCACTAATTACTGTGGGATTGCATCTGCTGATGTTGCTCCACTGCCTTGTGGATTAGACCTGTAGGTCAAAGGCTTGGGGTGTGGCGCCCCAAGAAAACCACCTGCTTCAGTTTGGGCACCCGAGCAGTGTTCCAGACCTCACACAAATCGAATGATTTATGTGGCGCTTTTTTATTTGGTGCCTCTTTGTACTGATGTACCAATTTAATAATTTTTAAATAATTGAATTAATGTGGATGTAAATTAATTCTTATGAGATTTTCATCAATGCATCTTACTTACAAGACTTCTCTTTCTTCCAATCACGCTGGATATCATTGTCAAGGTGTTGTGTATTAGTCGTCCAGTCCATTTAATTCTCGTAGATTTCTTTCATTTAAGAATCTTCTAAACGTTTGTAATTTGAAATTACCGTACCCAAACGTAGTTCACAACATTGGCAACGGGAATAAGAATATCAGTTATTATGGATAAGTGGAAACCATTACTCATTCATTTAATACAATTAGAGATTGAATTTATCAAAATACTTTTAACTGAGTCAAATCTGATCACCAGGTACATATCATGAACTGAAAATTAAATACAGTTCAGAAGGAATAGATTATATATAAAAATTTTAGTTCGCGCAATAGTACAATGGACAAAAGTAATGATATAAAAAAGTCGGAAGAGAGTCATTGCGAATTTGATACGATGCCCAAAGATTTACGCCCAGCAGTAAGGTCGTGATTGATTGCAGAATTAGTGACCTACAAGTTGTTTTCCTCTAATTGCCTATGTTATGTTATGTTGCCTTGTTATGTTTATTGTGTTCATATTCTGTATAGAAACATGTTATTTTACTACATGAAAAAAATATTCTGTCTAGTGGTCTTGTGTTTGACTTTAAATCGTTCTGGGGTTTGGGCCAGAAATCCCGTATCTTGAGCAACTATCAATCGATCACGTAGTATCATTGCAGATCATCTATCAACCTGTATTCTTTTTAACGGCCGGTAATTCGTTCATCAAACCAATGAAACCCTCCATTACATTGATATTATGGCCATTATTAACCATTAAGTTAATTCAATAACAAATCACTGTTTCTGAATCTTTCCGTGTTTAGATGTTAGATAGTTGAAGGAGGTCAGCTGGAAGCACTGAACCTAGGTTTCGTGCTATTTCGCAGCTGTCATCAAGACGCACCTACAGTCTCGAGGGCACTGATGTTACCAGTGCAGTTTAAACCTGTGTCACTCAGTTTTACTGTCTGAGATATTACCATCGAGCTATTTGGTCTGCGACTGACCTGTAGAACTGAAGTATTTACGTTGATTGATCACTAGGTAGTGACTAATTTTATGTTTTACTAGTTCTTATTACTTATTCTGCAGGAAATAGATTATCGCAGGTTAGTTTTCGACCTGGACGTTGCTGTATAGACCAGATATTCACAATACATCAAGTCCTAGAACATAGACACACATTCCGACGCCCCATAATTGTAGTATTTTTCGACCTTAAGACGGCATTTAACTCTGTTGATCGTGAGATTCTACGGCAGCGTTTGTCACTGAAAAGAGTACCAAAGAAGTACAATAACCTTATAAAGGCTCTCTACTCCAACACAACTGGTCGAATGAGAGCTTATGGCAAACTGTCATCAGAATTGATTACCTTAAGTGGTGTTCGTCAGGGCTGTCCACTCTTTCAATTCTTGTTTACCTTTTTCGTTAATGTGCTTTTAGAGATAACACTTTGCTCATCTTACTTTCCAAGGGTTGAACTTTACCGGGAGACTCACTTTTTGACCTAGAGTATGCCGATGACATAGTTCTATTTGGTGAAGACGCTGACAAAATTCAGAGTCTTCTGACCACTCTAAACAACAATGCAAGCATGTTCGGGATGCGATTCTCCCCCTCGAAATGCAAAATGTTGCTTCAGGATTGGGTTGCATCGACACCTGAACTAATGATAGGGAGTGAAATAGTTGAGCGTGTCGATCACTTCACTTATTTGGAGGTCTCATCAACCCTTGTGACCTGGTGTGGGACGAAATCTCAGCACGGATACAGAAGGCTCAACTAGCTTTTGTCAACTTACGTCATTTATGGTGTAGGCTAAACATGGCCGTTAAAAGTATAGGACATTCGTAGGTTACTAGTATTCGATCATAGGTGTCTTCGAAATATTGCTCGTATATCCTGGGACCACCGAGTAAGTAATGCAGCTGTCAGGAAACGGGTACTAGGTAAGGATGGCGAATCAATTGATGAAGTAGTGAGACTTCACCAGTTGAGATGATTGGGACACGTGTTATGTATGCCCAACCGCCGACTGCCCCGACGTGCGATGTTTTGTGGTGTAGGAGTAGGTTGGAAGAAAGCTAGGGGTGGGCAGACCAAAACATAACAGAAATCCATGAAGTGGCTGACAAGTGAACTGAGTCATGTTGGTAGGTGTAGACTACCTGGTTGGAATCCGACAGACGATACCAACCGATGGTTAGAGACCTTGAATGGCGCACGTGCATCCACTCTTTGTGTTCTTCCAAATTCTAATCTTCTGAATTGTTCTCGTTCCTTTTTTCTCTTTCCAAATTTATTTAACTAGATTGTACTCGTTGAATAATGTCTTCAAACCCTAATCTTTCCGATTACTGCTCATACTTTTGCTACCTCTGTCACTACGGGATTTGAATGGACAATTGTATCTGTGTGCTAATGTAATATGGCAACTTGAACTGATGTACGTGTGTACGAAGTTCCACGTTGTTGCTGACTGTGGTATTTTGAAAAATCCTTTTTCAAAATACATTTATTCATAATACATTGTTAGAAATACCTTTCACCTCTGATCATACAGTCTTCTGTTTTATTTTTTTTCCAGCTTTATATTCAACTGAGATTTTCACATTCTCGCATTTATCCAGGTGTAAGAACATGTTTTCAAATGATCTATATCGCTCTTGGATTAGTTGTTGGATATTC
>OX104024.1:5638686-5653686 GCA_944470205.2 Schistosoma margrebowiei
GTGAAATCTCTAAAATCTCCCAAAACCCCCTCTGATAATAATAGAAGATGTTTCTTTGTCAGTGAATAAAATTGTTCGCAAAATGTTTCGATTTTGGTTTAGATAGTTGTCATCGGTGTAAATTTGAACACTTTAGCATTTTGTTTTTAACGTTATAGATAGATAATATTTTAGAACAAGAAAATGAGTTGAATCAATTATTCAATATGTCCTAGATGTGATTATAAATTTATGGACGACCTTGAGCGACGCTAAAGTGACCTTGAGGGTGTCCACCTAATAACCAGGACGAAATGAGGGTGTGAGGAATTGGGATTATGATTTTCAGTTGATGGTTAAGGTTTAGGAATTAGATTTAGGGTTTTCATTATGAACTGAGATCAACTGAAATGCCAAAGCTCTATTTAGTCGAATGAATAAATGAATTTCGCACCAAAATCTGAGAACTATTATCTAAAAGTAGATTTCATGTTTGTATATCTGTGCATATATTTGAAGTGTTAGACGTAGTGTGAAATAACTTTGAATGGGACTTATCCATTTTTGATATTTAAAACAATCAATAATGTGTAGATGCTTCAATTTTCATCATAAAAGTAATGCCTCCATCAACGCTGTTACTTTAGATAGTGAATGGTGAGGAAATAGCTTTTTCTCAACCATATTACACTCTGTCCTCTCTGACCATGACTTGTATTAAGAAAGAAGAAGAACACAACCGGTAAAGTATTTTTACCTATAGCTTGTTCCCACTCATAAGTGTTTGTAAATTCTTTCACTTTGGATATAAATATCTAAATATTTGACTAGTTTCTATTTAGATATGTATCTCCTGAACTAATGCTCCGATCTTCTTTAAAGATACACCTTTCTCAATATAATTCTGATTATACTTAACAAGTGAATATAATATACGAGTACACTTGTAGAATGTACCTTATTAGAGTTTAAACTGTTTCTGTTGGATCAAAATATCTATCTGATTATCATATACTATAAATAACATAATAGAAAAGTACAATGAGACGAAGACTTTACTCTTTTTAATACATTGCTCCAATTAGAAATCGGTCGAATGATAAGTGTTCTTGATCGGTCAAGAAATGACTTCTATTTCTAACGTATGAGATATTACTGATAGGATCGACAGATCCTGAGTTCGAATCTCGCGGGGTGGGATCGTGGATGCACACTTCTGAGGAGTTTCACAATAGGACGAGACGGTCGTTCAAGTGATTCCAGGTTTACCATGATGATCTAGCTTCAATTGAATCATAATCCCAACTATTAGAATTACTATAATATCCACAAAACTCGCTTCTTATATATATTCCTGATTCTGTTTATCGAATAATCTTCATTTTGTTTTCTCAGTCTGTAAGCGGTTTTGTTCATATATACGACGATCGCATATCAATATCGAAATTGGACAATACACGTTACAAAATCTATTCGTAAGTAAGTAATATGTTCAACAATGACGACTTGATTCAAACTGATAAGCGACGGATACTTTAGTAGAAAAAGTGTTCAACATTTCTATTGTGTTAATCATATCACAAACTATAGGGGGGGGAATGACTTTTTTCTGTTAAATTTATATCAGAATATACTATTACATACAATTATATTCTGTAGTATCTAGTGCCATGTTAAACCAACATGGATTATTCTAACTTCTGTAAAGATCTATTTATTCATTGTTCTCTAATTACATTTTTACCTTGTCAATTATTTGCTTATTAATGTTGACTATTTTTATATGAGCACATGTTTGTGCGTTGATTAATCTATCCATCGACCCCAAATGCCTTGGTACGGCCGAGAGTGGGGAGAGTCCACTCGCTCTCTCGAAATGCTCTCACATGGCCACTCGTATATAGCCTCTGCCGGGGAAGTCCTACTCATTGCCTTCTCGTAGCATTACTGTTGTTTACGAAAATGAGAGGACGAAAAGCGAATGTCCGGCACATGAGCTCCAGTATCCTGAAGGAATAAATGGCGTATAACCAATCGTTGGTCACTGGCTATCGTGAGACTGCATCTCCTTATATTGATCCACTTCCTTGTGGATCAGACCTTCAGGTCAAAGGCTACGGGTGTGGCCCCTAAAGAAAACCATCTGCTTCAGTTTGGGCATCCCGGCAGTATCACAGACCTCACACATACCAAATGCGCTTTGTGTGGCGCATATGTATTTGATGCCTCTTTGTACCAATATCTATGTGTTAAAATAAATAAATAAATCTATCCATCTGTAGCTTACTTAAATCTGACTATAAGTATTGAATCACACTTTATGGAATTAAGTTGGCTCACTCACCTCTTCAGCTACGTTTCGTTTTCTCTAGCTCATTTATCTAATCGTCTGTTCGGATCAAAGAGCGTACGAAATATGTGTATTCAAAATTTACTCGCGTATTTATACCCAATGGTAGTTCAGTGAAATGATGATGACTAAAATATTCAATGTTCATTCAAAGGATTTCAAGTGTGAATACAGCATTATTTGTAAAGGTTTGGACAATCGGAGAGTATCATTAGCCGTTGCATATATAGTGTGACTTAAAACAAAATCCTTCAGTTCGTGTGTTATATTGATAGAAGTTGAGGATTTTACGACAAAGTTCATAAAATGAAAACATTTGACCTGATATGATGCATATACATTGCATAGTACACGCATAGGCATAGATATTTCCGGTCTACAGTATATATGCTTAATTTGCAAAATGTTCATCAATTGTCTCAAAATGACTCAGACTTCATTGTTCTTGCATTTCCATACAAATTGCATACTGTTTCCATTCTCTCTGCTGCCAGACCTTCTGTTCACGACTAACATCATCTACTACTTATGTCAATTTGTTTTACAAATCCAAATAATGAAGTTTGTTGGAAAAATTAAAGTAAATAATAGTACAACACCTAGAAATCGGACATATAACTAAATCATTTACAGTAAATTTCACATAGTCGTACTATGATCTTTTGATTATTACTTTATATGTTACAACTACTGACCCATGTTAATTGTTGCTGTCTTTCATTGTGCTCTTTGTAAGGTAGCTTCGTGTTTGTTGATCTACTGGGTTTTAAGTTGATAGTTTCTTAATACTAAAATATGTATATGTATTCAGTTGAAGCGACGACTTAAACTACCTTTACTTACTTTACTTACGCTTAATACTCCTCGTGAAGAAGTATAGGCCGCCCATCAGCACTCGCTATCCAACCCTGTCCAAGTGAAACGACCTTTGCACACAAAATATTTATCTCAGCATAAGAAACATGGACAGAATATGATTCATGATAAAAACACAAACGTAAGTCAGCTGTAAGTATGTAAGTGTGTGTGTGTGTAAGAGAAAGAGTGAGAGAGTTTAATGATCAGTAGTATTCGAAATATTGTGCTCACTAGGAATTCCCGAAACAATACAATTTAAACTAGATAAACACAAACGAACATGTTGTATTTGAAATTCGAAATCAACAGGTAATCAAGTACGAATGAATCACAGAGAGTTTAAACAAACAACAAGAACACAATGTTTTAATGCATATTCCTATCCGATAGTGTATGTGATATTCAGATTGAAAACAGCATTAATGTAATTCAAATGTAAAAGAACATTGTGCATGAATATTTGTTCATGTATTTTAATGATATGAATAAGACGCATACTAAAAACCTTCATTCATATGAAACTATCTAACATGTAGGCCTAAAACTCAAATAACGAATTTGACAAGAATATTTTAAGTCTATATGCGTAATGTGTATGCAGAAGTTAGAAATCATAATGAATAAAAGTAAAAGGTTAATTTAAATCGTCATCATCATCCAAGGCATCATCATCCAAAGCAAAGCATCATTATCATCACCCGAAAATTTATAAGAAACAACGCTTCGATGATGTGATCGATAATCACGATATAATAATTATAAGGTTTCAAATAATCAATATTTATCGCTAAGGTAGATGTGTTTCTATGGCTTGTTTTTTGTTCTCTGAGCTCAAATTTCACATTGTCATCATTAATCATCATAATTAGCTTTTAATATTTTTTTAGAAACTTTTCATTACCATTTTTTTTCAAGGTAAGACTCAGTAGCTAAGTGAATAACTCTATGGCATTTGAAGCGAACGGTACTGGGTTCAAGTTCCGGAATGAACATCAACTCTATGATGCAGACACATCGAGTTGACAAGTATCAAATAAGATAAAATGCGCGTCAAACTGGATTCCATTACCAGTCATCATATATCTCTGCCTATAATCCTTATGACTTAAGACAATATCGAGATAATCCGTACAGTATGTGTATATACCAACAAGGGGACTGATCAGTAACAGTTCTAAACATCCATGAGAGAAGATTTATACAAACAATCATAAATCAACACTGAACACATTTCTTCTTCAACTTGTATTATACATTGGCACATCATTAATAGTGTATTAGAAATGTTATTTGGCATTCTTTATTAAAGTAAATAAACTAAAATCACAGCAGTAGTTCATGATATAAATAACATGACCTATCAGTGAGAAAAATAAACAAACAAAAACAAACAAGACAACTACAAATTTCTATTATATTCATAACATAATCTTCTATTATATACAATTCAATACTACTCATATCGGTGAATATTAATAGTAGAATATGATTCATCATTGTTCTAATCTAGAATACATCATCATAGTCAAGTTCACCTGACAGTCAATAAGTTACCTTAAATAAATCTAAACAACTAAATATAAAATCAAAATGAAAGACAATCAAGTTGAATAGATCAATAGTAATCATAGTATAGTGATGAATAACAGTAATAAAACGAGCTCTTAGCCGTTGTTGTTGGTATTTCTACTTACTTACTTCTGTTATTCCTCGTGGAGGAGTATAGGCCGTCTATTAGCTTTTCTACATCTAATTCTGTCCTGGAAAATCTGTATAAGTTGTTTTCAGCTAGTATTCATCTTCTCAATATCTGCTTCCGATTCCCAAATCAGTGTGTTCTTTGGTTTTCTTATTTTCTGTTTTCCTTCAGGATTCCAAGTTAGCTCTTGCTTCGTGATACAGTTTAGTGATTTCCACAATGTATGCCCGATGTACTTTCAACGTCTTTTCCTAATTTCTTCTGGTTTGTCCCTTCTCCTACAGAAGGCTGTTGCTAATGGTATCCAATCAACGGACATTCAGTATCTTAAGTAGACAATTGTTTATAAATACTTGTACCTTTTTAATGATGGTTTTTGTAGTTCTCCAAGTTTCAGCTCCGTATAATAGAACTGTTTTGATGTTCGTATTGAAGATTGTGACTTTAATATTGGTTGACAGTTGTTTCGAGTTCCATATCTTCTTCAACTATAGGAATGCTGTTGTTGCTTTGCAAATCCTCGCCTGTATTAGATCATCCTTGTTCATCTATAATGCTGATCAAGTACGTGAGACTTTCCACCACTTTGAGAGTTTCTCCGTCAATTGTTATTTGGTCGGTTAATTGTTATAATACATTGCTATACAACTTGATATTGAAATACAAACCATTGAATCTCAGATAAGCAAAATAAAGGTAACCACCAAAACCAATATTACTCTGTGAAGTTTAGTTTTTTCTATATCAGCGAGGATGTACCTTGATGTGAAGTCGCGAACTGAAACGATACATCTATTTAGTGCTTCCTACCTTTGCCTAGTTAAAGTCAGTCTGAAATATGATCTAATCTGAAAGAGAACAATGTTTATAAGACAAAATACAATCAAGTCATTACAGGAAAACATTCTTTTGATCAGAGACATTATATTGAAAGTGCAAAACTATCCACAGTGAATAATTAAATGTACTGGATGAGAGAAAACTGATAAACTAAAGTGAAAGTTTATTTTGTTGTCGGTGGTCGACCTTTGAATGATGTTAGAGTGACGATGAAAGTGTCTACCTGATAACTAAGAGCAAATGACAATTATAAAGCAGTATGAGGAATTGGAATTATGATTTACAGTTGATGTTTAAGGGTTAGGAATTAGATTTAAGGTTTTCATCGCGAACTGAGATTAACTGAAATGCCAAAACTCTATTTAGCTAAATGAATGAATTTCGCGCCAAAATCCGACACCTGTTATCTTATACGTGATTGGTTCGTCTATAAACTACAGTCTCTCCTTGTTTTCTATTATCTCCATATTTAGAAAATATGCAGCATCAGAACCTAAGTCAAGCATAGAAATCAACAAAAGGATCGCCCTACCATACATACAAGGAATATCAGATACTGCAACGAGAATGCTGAAAACCTTCGGGATAGGTGTGGCACACCAACCGACAAAATCACTACAATCAATCCTATGCAAACCAAAGGATGAAATAACAAAGGAAGACAAATCAAACATCATCTACAAAATAAATTGTACCAATTGCGAAAAACACTACATCGGACAAAGCAGACTCCCCCCATTCACCTTTGCATACATGAACATCAATTAGCAGTCAAAGGCCATGATACTCCCTCACTTATATCAATACACATGGACAACTGCGGACACTCATTCGATTGAAAAAAAAGTGGAAATCTTGGACAGAGGAAATTCCAAAATCACCGGAGAATTCTTAGAAGCCTGGCACTCAGGTCACTCAGCAATCAACAAGCATATTGAAATACATCCAATTTATCAACTAATCAGGAAAATCATACACAAATATAGGAACAAAAATCAAACCAATGGGAAACACAACCAAAACAAAGAAGTAAACAATGACAAATTTAAGGTCAATAAGAACCAGTCAACATCGAGTTGTGCAGAACAAGCTGTGAAACGCATATGAAGAAATTCGAACACTTCACTTCTATCTGAATTTCGTGCTGATGATGTCATTCAGAAGAACGATGAAAGCTCTACGACCAAACCATCGAACTCAGATAACAAAGCTCCATCAAAATCATCCATCTGAGCTACAAATCTTTTCCACCATCTCATGCATTAGCTGTTTGCTCAGTGATAAATTAGAAAAAACACCAAATATGTAGAACAATAAAATATTGGTCATGAAATTGTACACATAGATTTATTGATTTAAAAACAACAACTTATAGTGTAGGTCATATTATATTTATGTTGAACAATTTGACATTTAACAATAGACTACTTACATTTCAGGTAGAAGTGAAGTGTTCGAATTTCTCCATATACGATTCATAGCTTGTCCTGTTGACCTCAATGTTGATTGGTTCTTGTTGACCTTAAACCTGTTATTGTTTACTTCTTTATTTTTGGTTGTATCTCCTATTGTTTTGAATTATTTGATCCTATGTGTGTGTCCATCCAACTTAGACAACACGACTACCTACGCAAACAAAAATGTGTTCACATTTCAAAAATAATTGTTTAATATCAGAAGGGGATTGTGGAGATTTTAGAAATTTTCAGATTGAAACCATGAGTCAGTTGAAGCTAGACCACCATTGAAAACCTGGAAGCACTGGACGGCAGTTTCGTCCTAGTACGGGACTCCTCAGCAATGCGCATCCACGATCCCGCACCACGCGGGGCTCGAACCCAGGACCTACTGGCTTCGCGCGCGAGCACTTAACCACTTAGACCGCTGAGCCGGCATCCAACGGTGTTAATGTCTAACTTCAACCAATCCACGAAGTTGCGCTACCGTACACCATTGTCTTCAGTGAGCTGATATCTCACAACAGACCTGGTTGGTCGTGGATGCGCACTGCTGAGGAGTCCCATACTAGAACGAAACTGCCGTCCAGTGCTTCCAGGTTTTCAATGGTGGTCTAGCTTCAACTGACTCATGATTTCAATCTGTGAAAATTGCTTAATTGTTGAATTCATGAGTCAATTAAAGCTAGATTATTATGAAAAAACCTGGAAGCAGTGGACGGTGATTTCACATGCGAGACCGATAGGTCCTGGGTTCGAATCTCATGAGGTAGGATCATAGATGCACACTGCTGAAGAGTCCTACAATAGGATGAAACAGCCATCCAGTATTTTCAAGTTTTCCATGGTAGTCAACTCTTAGCACCTTATCCTAATGACTTGAGATGAAAATTGATGTTCACTTCGTCATAATCCAAAAATAACTTATTCATTGTGAAACTGTATAGATAACCATTTTACTTCAAGTGAAACATTGGCAAAGCAAGGGCCGCATTCCTACAATTGAAGAATATATGGAACTCGAAACAACTGTCAACCAATATTAAAGTCACAATCTTCAATACGAACATCAAAACAGTTCTATTATACGGAGCTGAAACTTGGAGAACTACAAAAACCATCATTAAAAAGGTACAAGTATTTATAAACAATTGTCTACTCAAGGTGCTGAATATCCGTTAACCAGATACCATCATTAACAGCCTACTGTGAGAGAGAACAAAGCAGCTTCCAGCTGAAGAGGAAATCATGAAAATACGATGAGTATGGATAGGACATACATTACGCAAATTATCAAACTACATCACGAGGCAAGCCCTAACATGGAATCCTGAAGGGAAGCGGAAAAGAGGAAGACCAAAGAACACATTACGTCGAGAAATCGAAGCAGATATGAAAAGGATGAATAACAACTGGAAAGAACTGGAAAGAATTGCTTGGGACAGGATTGGATGGAGAATGTTGGTGAGTGGCCTATTCTCCTTCACGAGGAGTGACAGGCGTAAGTAAGTAAGAAACATATATTGGATAATCCTTTTTATTTTCGAATTATAGCAAATGTGTTGAGATATATTTTCATTGAAATTGTAGAAGTAGTTGTTTTGTTGTTAACAAGGATGTTGTTGATGAGTGACTACGGATAACTTTCGATTCAATTTCGGGCATGATTTACAAATATTGGTTCAGTTGATTGGCACTTTGTAATGATGAGTCTAATCTGTTCGATCAGTATCCAGTAGGATTCAGTATTGTTAAAAACATAGTTGATGGTCAGTGTTATGTTCGATGACTTGTTAAATATCATCAATCAAAACACCGACTAGTAGCCTTGAGTTAACTCTGAATATTTATTGATCTTCTGTATTGTAACCGTTCGTCTAGCCTAGCCTGTTCAATTCAAAACACAAATGTCAGCCTCCAATGAGTGAATCTTATATTTCAGACATAATTGGTTTATATACAGACAAACTAAACAACATCTGTTGAGCCTATGATCTCGAATATTATATGAACTGTGTTTAAAGATGATGAATTATTGAGTTTCTGATGTACCATTGAGATTGCAATATAGTTCTTTCTGGATATGTGAGCCTATGTCAATGAGATAAAACCTTTAATAGTTGACTTAGTTGCCCCGACCGTTGTTGCTCCCTTGACGTGGTGGTCGGGCTTGCCTATCGTGATGAAGCAACCGAGCTATATTGACTGCAACAACTGTTCCTCAAGGTCATACCACGTCAGAAAGGTCGGTTGAAGAGTCGTAAGACTAAAAGCAACAAACTCAAGGTCCGAAGGCGAAGTCGTACTGCTGACTGTACAGAGGTGTGACAGCAGTAAAATGTTTCCTTCAGACAACCAGCATGACAGCCATGCTGCCTTCCCACAAGGAGGGGTGAGGTTAGAAAAGGTCGACCCTAACAATGCACACCTCGAATTATCCCACGGATATCCGTCTCCAGCGGTAAGGTCTCAACAAGTACGGAGCTAACACAAAAATTACTCATAAAAAAGGTCGTGTGGGACTGACCTCCAGCAGCTATCCCTTGGGCACTGCGGTCACGCTCCCAGGTCACTAAGAACATTTCTAATCCGATTTCCTTTTCAGGTAGCTCCAGAAGAACCCTTCCACGATGTGGGCAACTGGGAAGTGATAACCGTCCTCATACCTCTAACAGCACTCAAGACCACTGTATTCATAATCAGTGTCCCTCTTCAATTCATATTATTCCTCCTACATCAACTTCAAACTCTAAACTTCTTTTTCCGGCTTCCCCCTCAAGTGTCACCATAGCCAACGATTCTAGTGTTCAAAACACTGTCCCAGGTCTACTGAAACCTCACTCCACACTACACCTTGGAGCCTTCAATGTACGCACCCTATGTCAAATCGATCAGCAGGCTTCTTTGGCTAAAACCTTAGAATCTCGTTCCATTGATGTATGCTGTGTCTCCGAAACACGCATACAGGATCCCATTGTGGTCATTCACTTGACCTCACCTCGGCAAAACGGAGAGCCAACGAGATGCACCTTCCGATGGCCAGCTCTCGTGGACTGGTAGGAGTAGGGATAGCACTAAACATGAGAGCTGAACAAACACTGTTAGAGTCGTCTATGTGCTGTCCGGCTAAACGGATCCGTAAGAACTCGGAAGGATAGGGACACACGTGGTTGCCTTTTTCTCGTTTCTGCCTACGTTCCCACCGACTGCAGCTCAGATGAAATGAAAGATGTCTGAACTTCTTCAGAAAGCTAAACGTTCAGACATAGTACTCGTAACAGGTGACTTTAATGCCCAGATAGGTAGTCTAAACCAAACAGAAAGGCATTTAGGTGGGTATTTTAGTATACCGGCACAACGAACAGATAATGGTGATCGTCTGCTGCAACTATGCTCAGACAATCGTTTATTTTTAGCAAACACAAATTTTAAGCATAAGGAAAGACATCGTCTAACATGGCGACCCCCTACACCAAACCAACGATGGACTCAAATAGACCATATTGCCATCAGTCATCATTGGAAAGGGTCGGTAGAAGATTGTCGCTCATTATGGAGTACCTGCTTGAACTCCGACCATGCCCTGATACGGGCACGCATCTACTTGCGCCTCACTGGACGCAAAAAAGCCATATTAAAAAGACCCATTAGAACTGAGTTGAGTAACGAGAAAACCAAAAGTAAGTTCCAGGAACAACTGAGGTCACACTTAGGTAGTTCTGAAAACGAGGCTGACCGAGATGTTGCTTGGAAAGATATACAAACAGCTGTGGAAACAGCAATGAAATCTATTAGTGACTTAAACCACAGAGTTACAAAGAACCAGTGGATTTCTTCAAAGTCTATCACACTGATGGATTCTCGCAAACTCGTCCCATCAGGTTCCGAACATGATGAAGAGCGATAACAAATCAGATCTAGGTTAAGAAAAAGTCGATCGATGATCGATAGCATTCGATCTGCACTAATAAGGACTTGAAACGCATGACATTGATCACCACCAAGTGATCAATCTATTGTGATTACATCTTAGTCCTACAGGAGGTCAGTGGCGGCTCAGATAGCTCTGTGGTAACGTCTCTGACTGTGAAGCTGGGTGACACGGGGTCGAATCCACCAGGGAGCACCAGTTCCCTCAAGATTACAGGTACAGCTTGCTGACGAGCGCCAAGTAGCATGAAACCCGGATCCAGAGCTTCCTGTCGACTACCTCCAACCACCATCTAAATCTCAATACATAGTGCCCGCAGTGTCGAGTCACCTAGACTGGTGGCCACATTGCAACATGATCGATAGCATTCGATCTGCACTAATAAGGACTAGACAAGGAAGACATTGATCACCACCCAGTGATCAATCAATTGTAGTCTAGGAAACGACCGTGAGCAGTGGTGGCCAACGAAAGCAAAAGAGATGGAAGAGGCGGCGGCTATAGGGAACACAAGACAGCTCTACAGACTAATAAAATAAACTGGAACTAGTAATTCAAGTGTAAGTGAGATTATTTCGAGAAAAGATGATACTTTCATCTATTCCCAGTCCAGACGTTTAGAACGATGAGCGGAACACTTTAGGGAACAGTTCAGCTGGCCTTCAGCGACTCTACAACTACCGTCCATTCCCAGACAGTGTGAATGGAACATTGAAGTAGGTCCCCCAACTTTAGCAGAAGTTCAAAAGGCTTTAGTTAATCTGAAACGAGGAAGGGCAGCTGGTCCAGATGGATTGGCTCCAGAAGTCTTTAAGGATGGTGGTTCAATTTTAGCGGTTAGGTCGACTAATATTTTAGCTAAGATCTGGGAGTTAGATGTTATTCCATCTGACTGGTCGCAATCACTTATTGTCCCAATATATAAGAAAGGATCAAAATCATCTTGTGACAAACACAGAGGGATTAGTTTAACAAATATAGTATCTAAAATACTAGCCTCAATAATAATCAGACGCCTAACTAAGACTCGTGAACTGCAAACACGAGAGAACCAAGCTGGCTTTAGACCTAGTCGTGGCTGCATCGATCACATATTCACCATTCGTCAGGTTCTAGAACACAGGCATACTTATCGACGTCCGACAATGGTTGTCTTTCTTGACTTAAAAGCAGCACTTGACTCGGTAGACCGCGAGATTCTGTGGCAGTGTATGTCGTTTAAAGGCGTACCTCCGAAGTACATAAAACTTGTAAAGTCTCTTTACTCGAACACTACTAGTCGAGTCAGAGCTTATGGCGAACTGTCATCTAGTTTTGCAACCTCAAGTAGTGTTCGTCAAGGCTGTCCACTTTCTCCATTTTTGTCTAACTTCATCATAGATCTACTGATGGAAATAACTTTCTCGTCGACTGAGTTCTCGGGTATTGATCTCCTACCAGGAGATCCACTTATCGACTTAGAATACGCAGATGACATAGTCCTGTTTGGTGAAGACGCTGACAAAATGCAGAATCTTCTGGTAGCACTAAGCAACAATGCCAGGATGTTTGGAATGCGCTTCTCTCCCTCTAAATGCAAGTTGTTGCTTCAGGACTGGTCTGCGTTAACACCTGAACTAAGGATAGGGAGTGAAGTAGTCGAACGCGTTGACAACTTCACTTATCTTGGAAGTCTGATCAGCCCTAACGGGCTGGTATCAGACGAAATCTCAGCACGGATTCGAAAAGCTCGTTTGGCTTTTGCCAACTTACGTCACCTGTGGCGAAGGCGAGGTATCCGTCTATCAATAAAAGGATGAGTATACTGCGCGGCAGTCCGTTCTGTTTTAATTTACGGCAGCGAAACATGGCCATTAAGAGTAGAAGACACTCGTAAGCTATTAGTATTTGACCACAAATGCCTAAGAAATATTGCTGGCTTCTGCTGGGATAACCGGGTAAGTAATAGTGAGGTTAGACGCAGGGTATTAGGAAAGGATGATAAATCAGTTGATGAGGTTATGAATCTTCATCGACTGAGATGGTTGGGCCACGTGTTACGTATGCCTGAACACCGATTACCACGAAGTGCAATGCTATCCGGTATTGGAAATGGTTGGAAGAAAGTTAGGGGCGGCCAAACCAAAACGTGGCATCAGTGCTTGAAATCACTAACTTCTAGTCTGAGCCATGTTGGTAGATGCAGACTACTTGGTTGGGGTTCGCGTGACTATCGTAACCAATGGTTGGAGACTTGGTGACATGGCTCAGAATCGATCACAATGGCGTCGGTGTATACACTCCCTGTCTTCCCTTAAAGTATGAGATTAAAATCGCTTCATATCTTTCTTTCTACGAACCAATTCTTTCTTCTTGTACTATATCTCTATATGCAATCTTTCTCTTATATATTACCACCATTTACCTAACCACTGTTATGAATCCGGTGTTCATCTTGTTGTGCTAATGAGGTATGGCAACCTGGACCGATGCATATATGTGCCTGGTCCTGCGTTGTAGCTGACTGACTGACTGACTTAGTTGCGAAAATTTATAGTCTAAAATCATGGTCTGAATACAGAAAACCCTGATTCCAAACCAATGGCGTACATGGGCTCCAGTATCCTGAGGGAACAAATGGCGTATGAAACAATTATTGGTCACCGGCTACCATGGGTCTGCATCTCCTTACGATGCTCCACGGCCTTGTGGATCCGACATTCAGGTCAAAGGCTCCGGGTGTGGCCCCTAAAGAAAACCACCTGCTTCACTTTGGGCATCCTGGCAGTATCACAGCCTTCACACATATCGAATGAGATTTGTGTGGTGCATATGTATTTGGTGCATCCTTGTACCAATATTTATGTGTTAAAATAAATATAAAAAATAAAAACATGTTCATTTTATTGACCGATTTAATTAAGTCCCCCCCCCATTTCCCTGATATGGCCGAAAATGGGGAGAGTCAGCTCTCCCCCTCGAAATGCTCTCAGATGACTACGCGTATACAGACATTGTCAGGAAAGTCCTACTGTTATAACTTGTCAGTCTTTTTCGCCACAGATATGTGTTGTCGTTCGAATGCTACGCTGATTGTTATGTCGAAACGTTTATCACATATACTCGTAATGAGGGACCTTTGCACTTCACACGACACGTAATTAAGAACGCAAAGACTGATATAAATGAAGATTTATTAACCCCAAAACACGAGCACGATGACGACCATAGTCCAAAATACACTCATTCATATGCTGATTGTACACCCATTTTTTGATTAATAATTAAAATGAAATCACATATATGAAAAATACATAAAGTTATAACAAATCACATACTGAGCATAGGTCATGTCAATTGAATACAAGAATATTGTATATTATACAGAATGAAATATCATACGAGAAAAGAAAACAAATATGAAGACTGTTCTACTGTACGGGACGGAAACTTGGACAATTACGAGAGCCATCACCCAGAATATACAGGTGTTTAGTAACAGTTGTCTACGCAAAATACTTCGGATCCTTTGGCCAGACATTATCAGTAACAACATACTATGGAAGAGAACAAACCAGATCTCAGTGCAGGAAGTAGTGCTGGAAGTGGATAGAACACGTAATGAGGAAAGTACTCAACTGTGTCACAAGACAAGCCCTCACATGGAATGCTCAAGGCCAAAGGAGGAGAAGAAGAAGACCAAATAACACATTACGCTGGGAAATGGAGACAGACATGAGAAGAATGAACAAAAATTGGATAGAACTAGAAAGGAATGCCCATGACAGAGTGTGTTGGAAAATGCTGGTCGGTGGCCTATGCTCGATTGGGAGTAACAGGTGTAAGTAAATAAGTAAGTTTTTTTTGTCATAACTTCAACATGATTTTGAAATTGATGTATATTTCA